>VDFB02323375.1:0-46569 GCA_007258455.2 Sequoia sempervirens | reverse complement strand
GGAGGGGGAAGTGGACAAGAGGATATGAGATGGAGATGAGTTGTCAAAAAGGTACATGAGGTGGAAAAGGACATGCACCTTGGGGGATGAGAGGATTTCCACAAAAAAGGATTTCTTGTCCCCAAGTGGGAGTGAAAGGGACATTTGAAGAATTTTGGAATTCCTCAAAAATCTACATGGGAAAAGGAAAGGTGGTTGGGGATATAAATGTGAATTAAAAATTCACATTCATAAGATGATCTAGAGGATAAAAAGGTGGGGTCTAAAAGGTGGGACTTGGTCACATGTGGGAGATTAGACAAGTCCAAGGTTCTAGGAAGCCTTGGAGAATGGAATGTGAATTAAAATTGGGGCATTTAAAGGAGGGGAGTCTAGAGCAAATAAATGTGAATTAAAAATTCACATAGGAGAGAGGGTTAACATCAAAAAGGAAAAATGGAAGAATTGACCAAAAAGAGGTGCTAAATTTAGTTAATGATTTTGGTTAAGGTTGTGCAAATATTGGATTAGGTTAATTAACAGAAGGTTAGAGGCAAGTGGCAAATGTTGGAGGATGTGACAAGGAGAGAGAAAGTGAGGAATTTTAAATTGATTTTTAAATCAAAAGGAGGACAAGTGACTAAATTA
Source organism: Sequoia sempervirens (assembly GCA_007258455.2). Lineage (NCBI taxonomy): Eukaryota > Viridiplantae > Streptophyta > Pinopsida > Cupressales > Cupressaceae > Sequoia > Sequoia sempervirens. The sequence continues at coordinate 45,942 of VDFB02323375.1, read as the reverse complement.
AATAAATTAGTGTATTTATTTAATTTAGAGAGGAATAAGGGAAAAGACAGTATTAATTATTAAATTAAATACTTTATGGGACAAAGGGTGTAATATTAATTTAATAAATTAATATTAATATGATAGACGTGAATGCAACAAATTTAATCATATGGAAGTGATTAAATTTAGGTGTCTACAGTGATAAATCATGAAATAGAACATAAAGAAACATATAAAATTAGTAACACATAAAATGATAGAAAATTTATGTCAAAAAACCCTTTAAAAAAAACTCCACTGCCAAAGAGGACAATGGTAATGTAGTAATCCTAATAATAGTACATCAATACAATCAACCATAAGAGCTAACAATTAGCTCAAAACCCAAGACCGACTGCAAAAACAATGAAAACCTTCTAGAAGGTATGCAAGAATATGATCTTTCTTGATATTAAGGCCTATCAAAATGATGATGAGGTATGAAATATGTTACATATGAGTACTGTAGTGCCCCTTCGGTTCGGTCATCTTTGGTCTCCGAGTAAGTTGTTTTTTTTCTAGTGTACTTAGTGGTTTTGTTTAAAATGATTAATTAAAATTAAGAATTATCTTACTATTCGTGAATTTGAGTACCCTTAGATAAATAAACAAATATTATAAAATAAATAAAATGATTTTAGAATAGTCTAAAATAATAATATAACTATAATTAAATATAATTAGAATGGAAAATCATGGATTGTAGATACACTTGTGTAAATAAATAAATGAAATCACAAGTGCATGATTAAATATCACCCTCCATATCATAGTGGGAATATATAATATACATAATAGATGTATAATACCACATATATTTGATGACTATTCACTATAATAACTATAATATATTAGCAATGTGGAAGTTGTATTAAAACTGGCTTATTATAAAATTCTTAGCTTCTAATACATTTGATTTTAGATATTAATGAATATATTATATAAAATCCAACGAATGGTATAGTAAGAAACTTGTGCAGGCTGCTAAGGTGTCATCTACCCTTGCTTCAAGCCTTTTCTCCCTCACCCACGTGCCTTGTCCTTCATCCACTTTTTGCATGCATGTCCTTGGGAGGGGAGCTACGCCTAACGTGGAGGGAGAGAAATGTGCCTTGGGGGGGGAAACATTCTCCACAGGGGAGCGATTCCTGGATTCAACAGAGATGTTATGCAATCAAAAGGTGCAAGAATTATGCTAAGTGGGGGGATATAAGAGAAGAGAAATCAAGTAGGCCATCAACATCATGTTGGAATAGAAGCTGCAAGAGTACCATCTTCCGGTCGAGGTATTTGTTGATGTCATTATTTTGTCTCATAGCTAATCCATCCTGGGAATTGATGTCTCTCATTCTATCAATCTGGAAGTCCGCTATCTTTCATGTATTTGATCTCATGCATGCTTGTTCATAGCAATCTGTCACGACAACCACTTTTGAAAATAGAAAACTATAGAGGCGTAATCAGCCTTCCTGTTTCCTTTGGCAACCTATCGCATCTGTAGTACTTGAAAATAGAAAATTGTAGAGGTTTAAATAATCTCCCTGATACCATGGTCAGCCTATCTAAGCCGCAACACTCGAACATCATAGGAAGTTTGAAGGTTTAAACCAATTGATGCTTTCCACTTTCCACTTGCTATTTGCATTTGCTTGAAATTTTCTTAAGCCTTTTCAAGAAATCTATCTTGTTCATGTCCTGCAATCATTTTCCTACTTGAGATGCCTGATTTTCCTACATTTACTTTGGCCTTGGATTCTTGTCCGCGTCCTCTTCTTCATCATCGTCATTAATTGAGTATGCAACATCAGCGTATACTTTAGAGCTAACCCCAGTTGCATTTGCAAGCCCTCTATCCTTAACAACCACCGTGTCTGCAAGGAGTGATGAATAATTATGGGTTTTGGAGTTACCAGTCTGCCACTGCAAATTATGAAACCCAAGCGATACATTTAAATTCATTTTGTGCATATCCTGCAATCATTACATCCCTTAAGATCACATTTCTTTGGTATATTGTAATTTAGCTTTCATGTCATTGAAGAATTTATTATCAACATTGACAAACAATAGGAGCTGATAGAGAAGAATAGTCTGCAGAATTAAACTGTGTTTTTTTCTTCATTTTTATAATTGGTGCAGAAAATTCCAAAATGGTGGTTCTGGTATTACTGAATATGCCATGTTTCATGGACTGTGTATGGTCTAATTGCCTCACAGAATGGAGATGTCATAGACCAATTACAAGTGACTGGGGAGGTTCCAAACCATAAATCAGTTGTGCAGGATTATTTTGGATACAAGCATGATTTCTTAGGTAGAGTCGCTGTAATCTAGATACAAGCATGATTCGTTGTAGCATGATACAAAAAAAAAAAAAAAAGACTACACAAATTTTTACCAAAAACATTCCAACTCATTCCCTTGGACTATGGAAATTTCATGTCTTTAATCCGACATTTATCTGGTACTATCACTAGTTTTGTGGGGAAAGCAATGCTCTCAAATTTATGAAAAGTGACAGATGTGGGGATTAATCTAAAAGGAAAAATTATGCAATTCTCATATTTCCAATTATGGAGGTTAATTGGGTATCAAATTGGAAAGAAACTGCTTAAATTCCCTGTCTGCACTGTGTTTTTTCTTGTTCTAGTCAGAAAAACTTGTAGGTTCCATTTCCATCTACCCATTTTTTGTTTCTTAATAAATGTGCTATGCATTCATGACACTTTTTAATCTACTGCACACTCTTTGCAATGGTGTTCAAAACTCCTAAATATGGGTAGGATCCTCAAAATATGTTTCAAGTAATTTTTGCCTATAATCTCTAGATTGGATGACAAAATCCAACATAAGAAGATAGCAGTAAGGATAGAATATGAAATTAAGAACATGTTACAAATAGTAGTCCTTTATCACCAGCAATATAATAATGATGCCATCTTTGGTGAAGGCAATTTCACCTATATCGAATAGGGTTTATCTTAATTTGTAATGAAAATATATTCAATGGCAAAGAAAGTCATAATTCGAAGTTTCTTCCTGCTTTTAAAATTTAAGAGGAGAAAGTCAATCTGAAAAAAAAGATACTCACATTGAAATATGCTCCTTAGAATAAAATAAAAGTTCTTTAAAAAGTTAATCACTTTATTCCTTGCAATAAAATGAAAGTTCTTAAGTCTTAGAAGGGAAAAGAAAATGTTCTTTATTCGTGGGCCTCCTCCTTTCCTTATTAAAAGGAAATTTAATAATAAATAAGGTTTAAAAGAATTAGTGTATATTTGTTTATTTTTATATATATATGCTATTTCTTAATCTTATTAATTTTCTTTTATTATTTTTTTTTTTTAAGAATATGTATATTATATATAAAGGGTTAAGTAAAATAATAATAATAATAAAATAAATAAAATTAAAACATTTATATTGGGAGATATTTGTATTAAAATAAAATAAAATTATATTCTAATATGGAGGGTTTTACTAGTCGTTTAAATAGGATTTGGTCTGGTAAAGATCTATGACCTAAATGAAATACAATGATTTGGTTATTGGTGTCGATACCTAATTATACTCTTATGAAGGCTTGATCAACCTAAATCTTAATCACGGATAGAATAGTACTAGTAATTTATTGAATAACAATAATATCATTAGTTGTAATTATTGATGGTTACTTATAGGATAATACTTGTTGACATGCTAAGAGAAGATTAAGCATCAACACTAATTGTGGCTAGTAGGTTAAATAATGATAGTACCTCTTAGGTTGATAACCAAGCAATGATGTTAAGAGATGATACTAACTTCTAGATAATATTAGTAATTTGATAGTCTTAGTGTATTTATTCTTGCGTATAAGCCTATGAAATTAAATAGGCTCTAGGGTGTTACTTTATTACCTATATTAAAACTCCTAGATATCCCTATATTAAAACTCGTAGATGGTGTTGAGTTGGTATCTCAGATACATATGAGAAGTGTGAACATGATACTGAATAAGAAATAATATCCTAAGATCAATGTGGGCATTTTCATTATATCTTGTTGTATTAGTAGAACATAGGATAATAAGGTAGATAAAAGCAAGGATTGTGAAGTTAAATGTTGGAAAAGAATATTTTTGTCTCTTTGAATGAATGATTATATTTGATGTATTTATTTAAGAAGTTGTTTGGATAACCCTTTTAAAGGTAGTAATGGATTGGATGATTTATTCTTATATGTTGATTTCATGAGTTTGTTGGTATTATGTGTTGCATGGTCACCTTGTTTACCCATTTATTTGTGTTTGGTGTTGGGATAATTCTAAAACATGTTTCTTTAATTTCTTTAATTTTTTTTTCTTTATGCTTTCTTGTTGAGTGAAAAGATAAAACGTGATGAAGAATTAAACATTCTTGAAATTGACGGTTTTGATTGTGTTGCAAACTGCAAGGTTGAATTTTATGTTCTCATCATTGATTTTATTCTCCATTGAGTTATCTTTTGTTTGACAAGTTATAGTCCAAGCCATGATGTGAGTTTCTTTGGGAACCCAAGTATTGTGTACTTTTCAGTTGGGAGTATATGAATATTGGTGTTATAGTATCCCTTGCTTTTCCCTTTTGTATGCCTCTGGAAGCAATTACCTTGTAAATGGTCGTTGAGAGGGTTGTATGTCATGTTTTGGTTGACCTTGTGGTTTGGTCATATGATTGTCCTGCTTGTCTGTCTTGGTCGTGGGGCCTTTTCTTGTCATCTCTTAGCATGGGGGGTGGACCTTTAGGTCCACGTGGTCAGGTGGAACGTGCTATGCACCCCATTGGGTCCCCAGTCTGAGTGTGTGTTGATGCAGTTAATCCAGGACTCTACCTCAGTTCTTTTGTACTATGTTCCATTATGTAACCTTGTATTGGATGTATCTTTTCCTCTACACGATAGGAGGCATATGGAATCCTGAAGTAATGTAATGTAATGTACTCCTGAAAATAGTTGTAATGTATTACTCTATCCTTGTAAATTTTATGTGATAGCCATTATCTGATATATTGTATCTATATAAATATGCTCCACTATTGTATTATGGAATTGTGAATTGAATTCTTATAAAATGGTGTATTGTTTTATTCACATGTGATCATCAATGATGGTATGTTATCATTATGTAGTCTCAATTTTCATTTGCTTGCATTTGATTAAAGTTTCAGAATTGTAATGACCGTCTTGTATACCCCAGAGGGCGTAGATGAATTAGTAAATGTATAATTGCTTTCATGTGACGAATGTAAAAGCTTATCTTATACAATGACTCACTTTCAAAAAAAAAAATTTAACAAAAAAAAATTATTAGTGCGACATTATGTTGTCCTTTGAGGTTCACATGGCGGGGCATTACACAAGAGCCCACTAGGCCGTCCTTGTTGTTTGTACTCTTATGTGTGTATTCCTTTCTTTGTTTTTCCTTGACTATACTGAGTGGTTTGTGTTTAGGGAAAACTAGGTTGACCCTAGAGGTAGATAAGATATGTTCTTCTTCTCTCCTTTTATTCTTCCTATTATAGATGACTAAATAGTTGTTAATTATGTTAGGAATGAATATGGGATACTCGATCTTAAGTATGTTAGCATGTATTTATGACATGGAGTGGTGTGGAAGTTTAACCACTCTCTTGTATAAAAGATAAATACTTTTCTATTATGAATAGTGAAAAATGGATTTGTGTTGGGTGCATTGCAATTTTATTTAGTATGGCTCAAGGCGTTCAGGATTTAAAAGCTTGTTGATGTGATCATTGAATTGGAATGGAAAATGTTATTTTTCCTTCTCTCTCTCCCTTGTCATGAGATGAAGGTAATCTAGAAGATTCTTATCAAGATTAATTAGTCTTGATCATTAAGCATAAATTTCATAATTTTTCCTTGGTTAAAGGAATTTGAGTTAGAATAAGTCTTGGGTGAAAAGCTTCATTTGAATTATGTATAGATGCAAAAGTAGACATTGTAAAATCATCTTAGAAATTTCATAGTAAGTAATCCTAAATCTCCTATTTAGTGCAATGATAGTGGTTTAATATATTTGATGCATGGAAGGTAATGATTTTGTATTAAGCTATCCTCTCATGATCTGGTGTAATTTCTATCTTCCTAAATTCATGGGAAAATTGATGAAATTATTAGGGTGGAATAGAGATGTTAGAATGGTTCAATCCAATATGGTTAATGATTTAATTCTTACTTAATTAGAGGATGGAAAAGTAAATGCATTTGATGAATTAGTTATAACGTGGAAGTGGTATAATTGTTGGGATAAGTTTCTATTATGTGCTACTCATGAAGAATAATTATGATTTTATATATGAAAGAAAATGTGTTTGATATGTTCGTCCTTAAGTATATGTAGTTGAAGCTAGTTTGTAATATTGAAGAAGTGAATGTGAATTTGCTAAGTGGAGTTGTTAAGTGATCGCGAAGATCTTGAAATTTACATTTAGCATCATGTGATATATGGAAAAGAGGGACGTGAAAGAAAAGCTAATGATGGGTTATGAATATATGTGATGATATGAATCACATGAATTATGGAGGTAAATGTACTTATGGAATTGTGTATATAGTTGTACCCCCTATAAATGTGAGAAACTAGTAACTGTGCATTGGTTGAGTGTTGTGATTACCCCGTACTTGCTTTGTGGGCCCATAACCCACAGGTCAAAGGATGGTGATACGGTGTACCCATCCATTCAGAATATGTTGTATTTGGTGTGGGATTAACCATACCATTATGTGTGTTTGTATGTTTGTTACCTGATTGAGGGCCAACCCACGTGTGGTTGAAAATCCATATATACATAAGAGTAGCCAAAAGATAGTTTCATAGATTATTTTCTTTTGGTTCTCACCCCCTCAATCTGTGAAGGGGTAGTAGAAGTCACAATTTTTTCTTGGGAAGAGTGTACAGCATACACACATTGCGACACAGAGTGATCTTAGCTCAATCGATCCCAATGAAACCTACTCACTACTTTCCCTTACGATGGATCAGGGTACTTGATCCATATGTGCTAGCCTAAACCCCACAGTTTTGAGTACAATAGCATTGGATTGTTAGTTTATGCCTAGTCGTCCATAGGGATGTTGAGATGGCATTAGCAAGTCAACCTCGTCTGTATGAGAGGTGAAGCTCGAGTAGCCCCATCTTGATATGATCATATACGTATTGTATACACCGTATCTGCACGTGTTCCGACATGATGCAATGGATATGATGCCACACCCCACTGATGTTCTAACACAGTGTTGGTGATGATGTTATGTTGTTGATGGTAGTGAGTTGGGCTCGAGGACACGATGCCACGTGCATAGACATGTGAAGGCGCACTATGAGTTTGTGTTATGATAGCCTACTTGTGTGATGAGTGTAATGAGGCCTCACACACTTGTAGAGGGATACTCATGTTTGCTTTCGACAATGTTTGGGTCAGTTAGCATATGGGTGTGTCCTAGCCATTTATACCTCTGGCGACGACGAGTACCTGTGTGTGCCTTTTCCATGAGGTATCGCTATGCAGGCTGTGTCTGCGCATGCCTACTTCCGCGGAGCCACAAACACACTGCCATGTGGCATACGTCAGTGCATGCCTTCTCCGGCTGGCATATGACCATGTCGCGTGATGACACAAGTTAGGGTGTAGCCAAGGAGCACACTCTGGGTCATGTGGATGGGGTGCTCACTCTGCACCACATGAGGGCTACTGTTATAGCCGGACGATGTTCCCTCCTTCCTCGTTTGTTGGCAAAAACCTTCTAGAAGGTATGCAAGAATATGATCTTTCTTGATATTACGACCTATCAAAATGATGATGAGGTATGAAATATGTTACATATGAGTACAATGACCTTCCTTATATAGGAAAAGTGAGGAATAGGATTAAGCATGATTGTGACATGTGTCTTAATCCTATGACATGTGACAACTAACAACCTAACTACTTAGGAATCAAGCATTAAAATATAGATAAGATAAGTTATAGAAAATCCAACTAAGAATTCTAGAAATAAGCTTATCTCGTAAGTAAACTTAACATGTGAATAAGTCCCCTATTTCCCTAGCAAGATAAATTACTAGGTACAAGACTTTATATTCACACCAACATCAACTATCTCTTTATTCTAGTAATAGTTTGGTAGCATAATATTTTTGAAACTTACAAAATGCATGATACCTCTATCTCATGCCCTAATTATATAGATAATGAAAAATTAGAAACCACTATGTGGTATGTAAAATAGGAGTTAAACCATGGGCCCAAAACTTGGTTCCATCCTGCCATCCTCCACTAGCAAAACATCTATTTTCCCACAATGCATTCATTCAAGCACTCAAGATATGATTTAACCACCACAATTATATTTGAACTTATTACTTTGGTAGGTAAGAACATAATTCCATAGTATCCTAAAAAGACACTAGCTACACATGCATACAAACCAATAAAACCAATAATGACAAAGTGCTCCATGATGGTCAAATATAATTCCTAAGCATTCCAAAAGAGAGAAGCTCAATTACACCCATGGCCATCATTAAATAAGATGCTATATAATTCCCACTATTGACCTTTCAACTATAACCCCACTTTCAATTACCACTTGCAATAATATTTCAAGTTTATGACAAGAGAATAATAACAAATGAATAATGCCCCCACCCTTATATGGGCATCCAAGTACCCATACTATGAAATTTGGAGAACACACATTATTTACCATCTATATGAACAATTGTAGTAACCAAGACATAGGATTTGCAAGGTGAACAATATAACTAATTCTAACTTTCTCTCACTTGATATTTAAATTGTAAAGACATAATAGGGAACATAAGATATATAATTAGGTGTTAAAGAGTGAAAGGCCAATAGCCTCTTTCCATCAATAGAACTTATATATGCTCATTAGCTTAGTGAGAGAATCCACAACATTATACAAAGTTTCAACCTTCTATATCATGGATGTTCCACCCTTAAAAATCTCAAAAATAAAGTAATACTAAACATAGATATATGCTTAGTAGGAACATGGTACATTGGATCATTTTCCAAACATATAGCACTTTGATAGTCATATCTAATCCTCGCCTTTCTACAAATAAAAACCAATACCTAAACACAACCATTGTAACCAAATCACCTCCTTACAAGCATCTGTAGAAGTAATGCAATCAACTTATATAGTTGAAAGAGCATCTACAAGTTGACTTTTACTTATCCAATTCATGGCATATCCAAACATAGTGAACATAAGGTTTCTAGTTGACCTCTTATTGTCTAAATACACAATCCAATATACATCATCAAAGCCTTGTGTGTACATCATATTATCCACATAATTAGTCCCATGATAACAAAAACATTAATTAGAAGTTTCACATAAATAATTAAATAACCTTTTTACATAATTCTAATGCTCTCTACTAGGTTAGACATAAACTTGTTAAGAACTCACACTACTTGGGCAATATTTGGTCTAATAGAAACCATTTGTAACAATATAACTCATACAACATAGTAATTACTTTGGTTTTTACCATAAAAGTAAATAAATGCATTTCCTTAAAAATAGGATGCAAAAACTTTTCTTTTTTCAAACGTCATTTATTGCACATTTCAAATATGAAAGTATAAAACATATTTTAAACTAAAATAATATTACATTTCAACTTTTAAATGAAATAGAACTTTCTAATTACAATTCATACATGATAAACTATCAAGTATACAAATCTACAAATTACAATACAGTTTCAAGGTCAAGTCTTTCATAACTAGACAAATCTTCTATTTCACAAGCCTCGGTATTGTCGTCTACAAGAGGGAGAACATCACCCAAGTGTTTTACCTCCAACCACAAACCAATGATCCCCCACACACCTTCCAACTAGAAGTGTCCCTACCCTTCACAAAGAGTATAAAATAAGGAACCCCTAGTATGTCATCCGAGTCTCTAATGTTGTTTCCTACATAACCAATTCAATCATACAACTATAGACCTCTCTAACTAAGTATGACCCTTATGACTGGTTATGCAATCTAGATCACAATAAACTAACTAGTGCAAGCCGATACTTTTGCACTACTTTGGCCAAAGTTTGAAAACATTTCAACCACTTTTGTAAAAAGTGGAGTCATATGTTCACCCACATCTAACTCAACTTGGAAACCTTCATGACCTAAGGTTTAATTCAAACTAATTGTTTGACCAATTATTTTGAATTTTCAAAACTTTACTCATTCATAATGCAATGACTCACAAAGTTGGTAAACGACTAGGTTAGTTAAGTTTTCTAACTTTGAACACCCATGTTACATTCTCATAACATCTTGGGTCTTGGAAACTTCCACTTGTTCAAGTCCTTAAAATGAATGAAGAGGGTGAACTACTCTCCTATTTTTATGCTCATTTGGTTAATATTGATGACACAATGTCATTGACTCAACACATTTGGTGTCATCTTTTAAGTATTGAATACATGACAAGTAAGTACAATAATATAATATTAAACATAAATAGAAGATCACTTCATAATAATTATTTAGAATTTTCAATATTAAACCTTATGGTTCAGTTCTTCAAGACAACCATAACAAACTTAGATGATCACGATATTTTAATGTCATAAAATTGCACCTAGGGGAAATTTCAAATTTTAGCACTTTTCCTAGCATATATGACACCTAAACTCATTAATGACGAAAACCCTATGGGCTAGAATTTCACAATTCTAGCTCCATTTGGTCCAATGGTGAAGCCACAGTAGCTCATTGACCCATTTCTTGAAAATATGTCTCTGGATGTCTACATGATGCGCTAGCATCCTAGTGATTTTACGAGTTTAAAATGGGGAATCTCAAATCTTGGCTCGTGACATGTTTCTCTATAGTCGGGTCTTTAGTTTTAATGGCTCTTTTCTGCCCTTGCATGCAACAAAGCCCGTCTTTTGCTCTCTTTTGTGGGTTCTCTCATTCATTCAAGACTCTCTCTCTCTCTTCAACTCCACTTCACTTTTCAATCTCTTCTACTCTTGGCAACAAGACTTCTACAAATGAAGATCTATCAGACTGAGGTCCCTCCAACAGCCAAATCTCCCTAACAAGCATTCAACGATGCATCTATGTGTTCAAGAGGGGGCCGAGGCCTATTGATAATGCTCTCTCACTCTTTTCTATTTATGAATAGATTAGATCTCTTTGTTCATTTACTACTTGGTTGTACGAGTTGTCCTCCTAAAGTGGGGATTGCTTTCACCACTCCCTTTTGTCTATTTCAATTACTCTCTCTATCTATATGACTGTCTATGGAGGTGGGAACACCGAAGTGGGGGTTTGACTATGGAAAACCCCTATACAGCCCCAACATTTTTCCTCATTTTTCTTGTGTTTAGGTTGTTAAAAGTGGAGCTTAGAGTGAAGATTTAGATGTCTGATTGCTCATAAGTTCCCTCTTAGCTCTCCTCATGCTATCTCTTAGTTTTTTATCTTTACCTTGTCATTCTATTCAGTAGAACTTAAGTCTAGGTTAGTTAGTGAAGCTCTAGTTATCCCATTTGATTCCTTGAGTTCTATGTTGCTTAGGATGCCAACGCATCATTTGGACTCCAATGTGCAACGTTGGCTTCCTTAATCTGCTGGCTTCCTTAATCTGTACTGTAGTCTTTTAGCCAAGAGCTCCTCTTTCAAAGGAAAAAAATATAGAAGCTTTGTTCTTTTAGGTTCTAAATCAATCTTTTGTGGTGACTAGTTTGGATAAACTTTCTTTGCAATTTCTTCACTCAACTTATATTGAGGTGGTTAATCGCAGTTCGCTCCCTGGGATTCTCTTGAGAACGAAGAGACTCATGAGCAGCAAATCCCCCTTATCTCACATTTTGGTGAACTCGACGTGAAACATGTTGGATCTATTTCTACAATGTTTCAAAATTTATGATAATGCTTTCTCTAAAGAATATTTCAATATGTTGGATGATTCTGTAGATGATTTCTTAGAAGTGTCTTCCCCTACCTGAAAAATATTCTAAGAAAACTTCTTCTTCGCAAGCTGGAGAGTCGGTAAATGTTGTAGTGGTCTTTGCAGCTTCTCCAAGCCCTTAGAATCCCATTATTTACTTTACTCCATCCAACCCTTCTCCTAAGAAAGATCATTCTGTCTATGAGATTTCATATCGTGATGATTCACCAAATTTATATTCAAGGTTTGTAAAAGCTATGGAATCTGCTTCTTATAATACCGTTGGGTACACATATAATACAAGGAGAAACAAACAAAATTTGGATCAAAAACCTTATGTTCTTACACCTCCACCTACTCAAATTCCTACTTTACCACCTTCTCAACCGAGTCTTCCACCAACACCTAAACCTGTGACTAAAGCACCTAGTGATTATGATCTTGTCGAGCAACTCTGCATTACTTTGGCTAAGATATCACTTTGGGATTTACTTCAGACCACTTTGGTTTATCAGGGTATGCTTGAGGAAGCCTTGTAGAATTCTCTTTCCTGCCTCCACTATGATGATGATTGTTAATGTGTTAATCTCTTATATTCGTGTGGATTTGTCGAATATCACATTCTATCCACGAAAACTCCTACCTTTGAATGTGAAGAAACAAGTTAATGATTATAGCTAATGTTATTCTATTGGTATTAGGTGTACCCTCATTTACACTAGTTTGGATCTCAACATTTGTGGTATTGATCTATTACCCAGGATTAAATTTGATTCTTCTTCTTTAGCTACTTTTTCTTTGTATATTCGTGGGTTTGATAATACTGGCCGATAGGCTCTAGGCACAATAATATTGCCTTTATAGCTAGGCCCTGTTACCTTACCCACATTGGTTTATGTGATGCCTGAAACTTTGCCTTATAATATTCTTCCAGGGAGACCCTAGATTCATGCTATGGGTGTCGTAAGTTCCACTCTACATCATTATCTAAATTTTGTTGCAAATAATCAAGTTGTCACAATCAAAACTGACCCAGAAGCTATTCACCTTTCTAAATTAGCAGTTGTTGGTCAGGATTCAATTGTCTCTACTCTCAAGAATTTCATTCCATCCCTAACCTTTGATGCAATGGCATGTGCCTTGGTGATACCCTTTGTGTAGGTTGTCCCTAAAGTGAACACTGCTAGAGAAGAGCCACCTAAAGCAGAAAGTCCTAAGTCGTCTCGTCTACCTTTGAATCTAATGCATTTCTTGGTGATGATTGGGGGTCCTTGGAGTTCTGCAAGTTATTTATTGGGGAATACAAAGTGAATCTCAATTATCTAAAACTTCTAATAAGCTTGAATGCCTTTGATGAAAAAGTGGATAACACTCCCATTGAAGAGGAAAGTTGTGATCCTACTCAGGAGACCAGTCATTCCTCTACTAAGGAGGATATTCCTATTCTAGCTAAGGAGGTTAATGTTTGCGAATCAAGTAAAGAAGACGGTTGTACTCTCGTAGATGCATTTGATGTCCACTGGTGGAATGAGGCTCTCTATGTGGAACCGTCCTTTCTGAAGTTTTCAAAACATGTTATGGTTTTGGATATAGGCTTGCTTCTAATATGGTTATGGGAAAAAATGCCTTGGATGCATTGAGCAAAGAATCTAGGTCCCTATACAGTTTAAACATCATAAGTGCTATTTGGGTTTGGGATGCTCTATTGAACAATCCAAGTAGAAGCCTTGGTGGAGTGTTAACAGGATTTTAGTTGAACCTCTTAGTTTGGTCCATCCTAAATTAATAGAGGATGGGGCGCAGGCCAAAGGAGTCCCCTTAGATGTTTTCTCTTCGAATGAAGCACTCAAGGAATTCTTAGGTCCCTAATCCTCTTTTCCTCCTTTTCACCATAAGAGACTATTCCCTTATCACTTGAGTAAACAGGCATATTTTTGGAAAATTTGTCTTGAAAGTCGATGAGGAAGACCCTCTAGCTAATGTTGATAATGGTGTTCAAACACCGCATCCTGAAGAATGTAGTTATCTCCTCAAAGGAGATACTACTAAATTCTCTATGGATCCTAAGTCTTCTGAAAAGGTGATTAAGATTGGGAAGTGCCTTTCTTCAAAAGAAGCTAAGGAGCACTCTAATCTTCTACATTCCCATCTTGATATCTTTGCTTGGTCATATGAGAATATTCCTGATAATGATGAGTCTATAGTGGTTCAAAATATTGTTCTATGTCTCGATGCCAAATTGGTTAAGCAAAAAATCCAAAAGATCAATCCCAAGGTCGTGTTCTTGGTTAAGACTGAGATAGAGAAGCTATTGAAAGCAGACTTTATTCGTCCAATTGACTACTCACCTTAGATTTCAAACATTGTTGTTGTCAATAAACCCGATGACCATATTCATATATGCATTGACTTTTGTGATCTTAATAAGGCTTCTCATAAAGATAATTTTTTGTTACCTAATATAGACATGATTATGGACTCGACTGTAGGCCATGCCTTGTTATCTTTCATGGATGGCTTCTTGAGTTACAATCAAATCCATATTAATCTAGAGGATCAGTACAAGACACCCTTCACTACCCCTTGGAGTACCTTCTACTATGTGGTCATGCCCTTTGGGTTAAAGAATGCAGGAGCGACTTACCAATGGGAAATGAACTTAATATTTCATGACTTCATTCATAAAATTCTAGAAGATTACATTGATATCTTGGAAAAATCTATAACCCATCAGGATCATATGGAAAACCTTCATCTTATTTTTGAAATGCTTCAAATCTATAAGATGAGGCTCAATCCTCTTAAGTGTGTCTTCGGTGTATACATAGGCAAGCTTTTAGGGTTTATAGTCTCTCATCCTGGAATTGAAGTCGACACAAATAAGATTGATGTGACTGTTAAAATTCCTCCACCCAAGAACATTACTGAGTTGCAAAGTTTACAAGGGAAGATTTAGGTAATTCAAAGATTTATATCTCAATTGGTTGATCATACCCTTCCTTTCACTCATTTATTGAAAAAGGACATTTATTTTATATGGGATGAGGACTGCAAGAAAACTTTTGAGTCAATCAAAACTTATTTGGACAATCCTCCTATACTAATGTCGGCTATGCAAGATAGACCCTTCTTGCTTTACCTTGTTGCATCACCATATGCTTTGGTGGCCTTGCTCGCTCAGTATGATGATGCCAAGAAAGATAGGGTGGTCTACTACATTAGCCATGCCCTATTTGATTATGAAACTTGTTATTCATCCATGGAGGATCAATGGATTGCTCTCATCTTTACAACGCAAAAGATTAGGCACTACCTTCTTCATGTCGAAACACATGTCATTGTAAAAAGTGATCTTCTAAAACATTGGTTCTCTAGTACCAACCTTGATGGGAGGTTAGCGAAATGGGTAATGTTGCTTTCTGAGTTTGACATAAAGTTTGTTACTCAGAAGTCCATAAAGGGTCAAGTAGTTATCGATCAATTGGCGAACACTCCTTCATCTTACTCCTTCTTGGGTTTTGACTTGCTTCCTAATGAGAATATCTTTGTGGTCGATCATGACCTTGAGTGGAAAATGTATTTTGATGGGTCAAGACTTCAGATTGGCTTTGGAGCAGGCATGGTTCTAATCTCTCCTGAAGGTAAGCCGATCCCTCTCTCCTTTTAGTTGGACTTCCCTTGCACAAACAACATCACTGAGTACAAAGCCCTCATTGTTGGCTTGTGTGTCGTGATTGTGCTAAAGATAAAACATCTCTGCATACATGGTGACTCTGAGCTTATTGTGAATTAGGTTGTGGGAACCTATCAAGCTAAGCAAAGTAAGTTTCCTTAGTATCAAGACCTTGCTTTGTCCCTGCTTAATCAATTCTCCTCTTTCACAATAGATAGCGTCCCTAGGAGGGAAAATTGACACATAGGTGCCATGGCGAGTCTGCCTCCCTAGTACCTTCAAATGAAAATATGAAACAATACCACTTTGTGGTTCAGGTCATTTGGTCTCCTGATGTTTCCAATCTACTTGAATCTGATGCTTTTGTGTGTTCTCACGTAGACTCGGGAGAATGGTTTTCTAACATCTACAACTATACAAGGACTAGAAACTTTCTTGATGATGCAAAAAAAAATGATCGCACTCGTATATGAAAAATTTCAGCCTATTATGTTGTCTTGTCCAATGTTCTCTATCAAAAGTCTTACAACGGTTTGCTTCTTCGATGTCTCACTAAAGTGGAAATACTCCCTGCCCTTTAGGAAGCCCATTTGGGTTGTGGGGGTGGACACTTGGCAGTAAATCCTTGGTGCGAAAATTGATCCACATGGGGTACTTTTGGCAAATGATGGAACAAGATTCCTTCAATTTTATTAAAAAGCACCCGTAATGTCAACAACATAGTCGTCTTATTCATGCTCCTGCACAAGAGTTACAAAACCAAACTTCTCCTTGGCCATTTGCCAAATGGGGGTTGGATATTATCGAAACAATATCACCTCCTTCTAAAGGACACACTTTTATCATTACTGCCACATATTACTTCACGAAGTGGGTCGAAGCCATCCCACTTCGATGTACGAATGTTGAAGCTATTTGTAGCTTTCTTCTAAACAACATCATTGCTCATTTTGGGTTGCCTTCTACACTTTTTTATGACAAAGGTACACCATTCAAGAAAAAGGAAGTAAATCAATTCCTAGAGAAGTTTCATGTTCAACATAGATTTTCTACACTATATTATCCTCAATCTAATGGCCAAGCAGAAGAGTTTAATAAAACTATTGATTTCATTCTTCACAAAATAGTAAATAAACATGGTAAGGATTGGCATGTTCAATTAACATATGTTTTACGGGCCTATCAAACGAGTGTTCACACGACGACAGGAACAACTCCCTACAACCTTGTGTATGGTGGCAAAGCTATCATGCCTTTAGAGTTGGAAATTTTATCTTTGTGGGTTTCCCTCAAAGGGTTAATTGATGATGAAACTTACCGAGCTAATCATTTTCATCAGCTAGATATGCTCAACTAACACCGATTATAGGACCTTGATCATCTTAAAGATTATCAATGATCATTATCTAGAAAGTATAATCAAAGTGTACTTCCTAGGACTTTCAAGGTACGTGACCTGGTTCTCTATGAGAATCAGAGAAATGTAAATGCATCACTCGATCAAAGGGGAAAATTCAATCCTAATTGGTTGGGCCCTTACATTATCATTTTTTCGTGTATATCTCATGTGCATATGGGTTGTCATCTATGGATGGGATGCCTCTAAAAGAACTTGTTAACACAATGCATCTTCGCCAATACTACGAGTAGTGTCTAATGTATCATAATGTTGAACATGTTGGCATTTCTTCATTAACACATTATGAAAAAAATTGTGTTATGATGCAGCTATGTGTGTGTGCGTGAAATACACACATACATGCGTCTTGCTATGCTATGTATCCATGTATTACATTACACCTTTCTAGACAATTAGATCATCATTGTATTTAATTAACATACATCCAAGTGTGTTCATTAATTCATGATAGCATCTAATTTAAACATATAAAATCCATAGCATCAACATACATGAAAGTAAGAAACATGCACATCAAGTAAATAATGCCATAATATCATAATAAGTATCTCATGTATATATGTATAAATTTCAAAAGTCATGTACATGTATCGTGTCACATTTGTCAAAAAATAAGTGGCTACTATATATATGTATATGTGTCTATACAAAAAGGATCTACATATATGTATCAGGGATACAAAAATGATGTACAAAAAGATGCTCTATATGCCTAGGCATGTGGCTCATGGAGCCCTCTGGCTTTGGTTGTGGTTGTGGCCGAGGGTGGGGTTGTGTGGTAGAGATAAATTGGGAGTGGTGTGAACATGACATGGACATGGTTGCATGCATCCCCTTGATCTCTCCCTGGAGGGAGGCTATCTACATGTGGGCCTAGATGAGCTCCTGTTGTAGTTGTTGATCACTTGTCAGGATCACTACTACCGGATGTTTGACAAGGTCATTAAGATGACTCTGAAGGGCTTTACACACCCACTCAGCGGCATTAGCACTCATCACGACTGCATCTCACTCTACGAGTGGACCAGCAACTCCTCGAAAACTAGTCATGTTGCTCTTGGAGTGTTGTAGTGTTAGCAGTCCTCTACACAATCTCCACGTGTGCCTCCTCATAAGCAATACTCAGGTGGGCTACCAGCTTGAAAATGTGGACATGACATCCCGTTGAGGCTGGACAATACGTGTCTAGGACTTCCCCCCCAGATAGGCATGATAGGGGCCACCTCTTATATGTACTAGGTGAAGAGCCCAATCCATCCCTAAGTATCCACTACAACCACACAAAAAAAGAATGTATATCAATACCATGACATGTATAGATACTAAAACCAAAACATAATATACATGTACATGAGATAGAAACTAAAAATAATTGAAATGAAATAGCATAATCAACTGCCATACATGGATCCCATGGCTACCAGAATGGGTCGAGGGGGAGGAGCACTCGATCTCGTGCCACCAATGTTAAGAGTTGCCTTAGACATTTCAAGGTTTGGTGGCACCAATGAAACTAGAGTGGCTAGTGGAGGAGAGAACATTCTCCGCCCCTGCCTCAACCTTGGTGAAGCTTCCCTAACCTCCTCAGCTTGCTTCTGCTACTCTGGGTAGCTCTCCTCCTGCTCATCTTTGTTGGCTCAGCCCCTCTGCCTTTTCCTGGGTGGTTGTGATGACACATCCCCCTATAAACCGAGATCCCCCATGGGGGCATCTATTGGGAACACTGGGGCAAGATAGTGAGCTGCCCACCATGCCAAAAAATAGCTGGCTACGTTGACATTGTCCACTATGCCCATCGTCGATAGATCAATGTCGTCGGCCTCATCATCGAACATGCAGACGTCTGCTATAATGGGATGCAAATGATCCCTCAACCTCGCCACACTCTGAACTGCTCAGGTGTATTTGGGGACAAGAGGGGGAATGTTCTGGATCTACCCATGTTCTCGCATGACCTGGCTCTAGTAATACAACATGATAACAAAATCGATGTGACCGAGAATGAAACAACTGTGCTATTCTAGAGGAACCTGTCATCATCAACCCACTAGAATAGCCAGTGGGGTCTCCATATAATATGATATGGCATCAAGGTATCAAAGTGTAGCCGCCAGAACTGTAGATTATTGTCTCAACTTCTGAGTGAGCTCGTATCAATGGGCCATCAATATATTGTAATCTTGCACCTGTGCAAAGCCCTTTGGCCTTGTGCACATGACGGAGTGTGCACATGGTCAGGCTCTAGTACTCATAATGGACATACCAACCAATCTCTTGGTAAAGGTGCACTAGCATGTTGCATCCCCACACAAAAACTATCTGCTACTCCACTATCTCCCGAATGGTGTAGACAAGGCCCCATGCAGGTGGGAGCCCCACCCATCTATGGTGATCTTTGCGATGATGGTAACCACCATAATTGGAAGTAGTGTATGTGCCCGGTCCTGTCCCCATCATCTGTCCAACCGAATTAATATCAAACCCCATTTGATTGCTCCTATGCTGAGCATACATCATCTAGCTCCACCCATCGACCACAGATGGGAAGACCAAGGATGCGTAGACATCCTCCAAAGTGATTATCATCTCTCTAGTAGGAAAATGGAAGCTCAATGTGGTGGCATCCCACCTCTCCATCAACACCATCAACATCCCATCATGATAAAGCATCTCTGACATGGTGTACACATGCCAGAGACCGACACGTTGAAGATGGGTGACTCCATCCTTAGATATTCAGTCCCTTTTGTCTCGAAGCAGGTGCAACACCCACCCACTGGATGCTCCTTGATCTTAGGATAATCCTGCAGAAAAGGAAAAAATTGAGTTAGTACATGGTCGAAAGGAAAAATTTAAGTTAAAAACATTAAAGGACATGTGTGCGCCATGCAGATGTTTGTGTGCCATGTAGGTGTCTCGGTTTTCCATTAATGGTGTAGGGATGATAGCACATCCCTGGGACACCAGCACATCCTCAAGATGACAGTGTTGGTCCTAGACGTTAGCATGCATGGAGGGAACACGTGTGCATCTAGGACACCTGTGCTGCTCAAAGGGTGAAAAAGTACTAAAAATCACACAAAAAAATACAAAAACAGGAGTTTTGAGGCCTACCTGGTCCACTTCGAGACCCTCAGCAATGTCTACATGTAGTTGGTCTAGCCTGGGATCCTCGTACTTGTGTTTTCTTGGAATTTTGATGAATTTTCTCTCACAAAAGTCAATAAAATCCTCTCGATGAGTACTACAAATGACCCTTCTTGGGGCTCACCTAGGTATATATAGGCCCCCTATGGCCCATTTTTCCTAGAGTTTGTAGCTCCCCAATTCCTCCTAATTTTACCCCACCTGGTTGGGGAAAAACTCGGGAGGGGCATATAGTCACCTCTTTAGCATGTTTTTCTTCTGAATCATCAATTTTTTTCTTGATCATTCTTCTTGCCATTGTAGCTTCTTTTGATTTTTTGGATTGACTTAAAATTGAGTTTTGCAAAGTAAAATTTTGCATGACAACACCTGCATTTTTTCGCTGAGTTCGATCGTTGGGGGAATCTATAGTATTGACTAACTCGACCCTGCGGTACCTTCTTTTCGAACACAAATTCGTAAAACTTCAAGTTGGGGTGAATTTTTTTCTTTTCTACTTTAATGTGACCAATTTTTCCCAAAATCCAGCCCACTAAAGTGAGGGCAAAATGTAATGTCACAAAATTGCACCTAGGGGCAATTTCATATTTTAGCACTTTGTCTACCATTTATGACACCTAAACACATTAATGACGAAAACCCCATGGGCAAAATTTCATGATTTTAGCTCCATGTGGTCCAATGGTGAAGCAACAGTAGCCCATCAACCCATTTCTCAAAAACTTGTTTCTTGGATGCTTACATAGTGCACAAATGTCTATGCGGCACACTAGTGTCCTAGCAATTTTCTAAGTTTAAAATGGGGAATCTCAAATCTTGGCTCTTGACACGTGTCTCTATAGCCAGGTCCTCAGGTTTAACGACTCTTTGTCGTCCTTGCATGCAACAAAACCCCTCTTTTTATCTCTTTTTGGTGGTTCTCTCATTTATTCAAGACTCTCTCTTCAGCTCCAGTTCACTTCTCAGTCTCTTCTACTCTTGGAAACAACACTTCTACAAATGAAGTTTTATTGGATTGAGGTCCCTCCAATAGCCAAATCTCCCTAGCAAGCATTCAATGACGCGTTTGTGTGTTCAAGAGGGGGATGAGGCCTACTGGTAATGCTCTCACTCTTTTCTATTTGCGAATAGATTAGATCTCTTTGTTCATTTACTATTTGGTGGTGTGGGTTCTCCTCTTGAAGTAGGGATTGCTTTTACCACTCCCTTTTTTCTATTTTGATTACTCTATCCATTTGGATGCTCGTGGTGGTGGGAACATTGAAGCGGGGGTTTGACTGTGAAAAATCCCTATACAACCCCAACATTTTTCCTCATTCGTATTGTGTGTAGGTTGTTAAAAGTGGAGCTTGGAGTGAAGATTCGAATGTCTGATTTCTCGTAAGTTCCCTCTTAACTCTCCTCGTGCTTTCTCTTAGTTTTTTCTCTTTACTTTTCATTTTGTTTATTGGACCTCGAGTTTGAGTTAAAGTTAATGAAGCTTTGGTTATGCCATTTGAGTCTTTGAGTTCTCTATTGCTTAGGATGCCAACACGTCATTTCGACTCCAGTGGGTCGTGCTAGTGTCCTGAATTTATGTTGTAGTCTTTTAGCCGAGAGCTCCTCTTTAAGAGGCAGAAATCTAGAAGCTTTGCTCTTTTAGGTTTTGAAGTAGTTTTTTGTGGTGATTAGTCTAGGTATACTTTCTTTGCAATTTCTTCATTCAACTTATATTGAGGTGGTTAAGGGCAGTTCGCTCCCTGGGATTCTCTTGAGAACAAAGAGACTCGTGAGCAGTGAATCACCCTTATCTGATAGATATTAAATATTGGCTAATTTAAATCATAGAAAACTATGTTCAAGTATTAGAAGTTCTTCGATAAATCAACTTATTAGACTATCTAAACCCATATAACTTAGTTGAGAAAGAATCTTAATATTCTCATGATTTATCAAACATTTATCCTAAGTTATCCTTTATGTATATTCATGTAAAAATATCTATATACGTATGCATATATATTCATATATTTATACCTCAATATGAACGAATATATAACATATATATAATTACAATATTTATATCCAAGCTGAAAAATATTCTCTATTTGAGAAAATAAATTAACCTCTTCTATTTAATATTATAGAGAAATACTTTTCAACTCTGTTGTTATATCTAAATCCTATTTACTTTTAGATAATCATAATAATCTTCCTAGTCTTTATCTAGTATTATTCCTTAAAATTATATTAATTTATTTTTAAAAATTTGGAGAAATAATAGAATGAAGAGTTGGGAGTCACATAAAAATAAGTATGAAAACATGCTTAAATTTCCATAACAACTCTTAGCATCATGAAAATAAACCCAACGAAAAATAAAATGAGAAATGCCTCCTCTCCTCACACCCCCAAAAAAACCAAAAACATGAATCGATGCTATTAAAATGAAAAGAGTTTGTCCTTTGTTTAGTCATGACTTTCTTTTACTCTCATGATGCATTCAATGGCTAACTGAAAACTTCATTTAAAAACATGGAGGCTTGACTCCTTCAACCTCTCCCTTATTTAGCACAACCTTAACTCTTATTTATTATTATTAAATGCCAATGGAAGAATCCACTTTAGCACCACTTTTCTTTAAAAAGTAACTGCCTTTTGATAAGGCTTGACCAGCTCTTCTTATGTCATGGTTTTGAATTTGTTATAAAAGCATTTAAAGACACTTAAAAAAATGCAATCATTTCTAGTTTGAGCTTATTATGCAAGGAAATAAGGTGCCCCACTTATGGCACTTAAAATGCCTTTATTCAAGCCTTTATACATGCGTTGGAGGATAATATGCCTCACAAACTGTAAATTCAAATCCAAATTTCAATTACCATTTACATGTGTTAATAAGCATACTAAATATTTAAAATATAATTAAACTTATTGTATTTAATATATATCTTTATATAAATATCAATACTATTTACATATATATGTATATATATATTTTATCTCTTATATATAAATATGGGTAAAAGTATAAATTTGTGTCACACTTTTGGTCAACTAAACAGTTTTGTCTGAAATCACGTGGCCTATATGTGGCACATAGCATTTCGGGTGAAACCCTTTCACTCAAAACTAAAAAATTTGAATGTTTCCCTTTGTCGCTTTGAAATGTGACTCATTTGATGTGTAAGGTTTCGATAGAAACCCTTTCGATTGAAACCCTTTTTACTGAAACAATCTATGTGACATCCTAGTTAGGAACCAACTCAACCTTTTTTTTAAATGTCTTTATTCAAGTCTTTATGCATGCCTTCGTTGGAGGCTAATATGCCTTACAAAGTGAAAATTCAAATGCAAATTTCAATTACCATTTACATGCATTTATAAGCATACTAAATATTTAAAATATAATTACACATATTGTATTTAATATATATCCTTATATATATATCAATACTATTTACATATATGTATATATGTATCAATATTAAAATCTCTATCGTATATATACCTATATATACATATATTTGTATTTTATCTCTTATAGCGGCTAACTTTGTCAACATGTAGTGATTGACTGGAATATCATAGAACTTTCATTTTTTTTTAAATGTGGATTGGCCTCTTATCTATCTATAACTAAGGTTTGGAGGCGTGAATCCTTATGCGACTCACCACATCAACACATCTATTGAGAAGTGTCTAAAATTTGACATTTTAAAGATTCAACCAAAACTTAATCATGCAACCCCCATTAGTTGAACAAAAAAATACCATTTGTTGCTTGTAAAATATCATATTTTTATTTAAAATA
This sequence comes from Sequoia sempervirens, assembly GCA_007258455.2. Taxonomy (NCBI): domain Eukaryota; kingdom Viridiplantae; phylum Streptophyta; class Pinopsida; order Cupressales; family Cupressaceae; genus Sequoia; species Sequoia sempervirens. Next base: position 21,906 of record VDFB02323375.1, on the reverse strand, counting down.
AAATTAATATGCAACTAAATCGACCAAATACCTATTGGTAACCATAAATCTTTGATATCTCTAGCATTTATATTCAACACATACGGATCAATAGTTGAATAGAAAAAGAAAAAGAACTATTTGTTGTTATAAAAACAACACATAATTATTTAAAACAACCTATATCAAACAAAAATGGACCAATAGTTGAACACTAAAACTTTTTGAAAATCATTCACATTTATTTGGAAAATACATGGTATTTATTGTGCTCACCTTTTATATTTGTGATAGGACAAACTATTAATATAAAATATTCCAATGCTTGCACATTGCTACCCCAATAGTTGTACACATAAGAACAATATTTTTTCATTATGATAACAATACTTGTTTAAATGAGTGTCTTATTTTATTAAATGAGCATTTTATTTTTTAAATGTCACACTTATAGTAGATAGTTATGATATTTTATTTGAAATTACTTATTTCACTTGTTCATGAATGTATTTATGTTTTTGTATATAACATTTAGAGGTTCTCATGTGTTCAAGTATGGGTCCACTTTTTAGTCAACATTTGGTTATTTTTTATTTACATTTGGACTATTTATTTACAATATATACAATAAATATATGTGGTAAGACTGGAGTAACCCCATAATCACAATTGACTACCACAACTATTGGACCTTTGAACTTCTAGCACTCTCCCTATGTCGTATGGGGTAAAACACAAACTGTGTGTCACACTTTGATCAACTAAGCCGGTTTAGACTAAATAGTTTTCGTTTGAAACCATAGTAGCTATATTGGCACATAGCATTGAATAAAACTTTAACTTGAAACTAAAAATTAGTTTTCCCTTTGTTGCTTTGAAATGTGGCTCATTTTATGTGTGAGTTTTGATTAGAAAAGGTTTTGGGTTTGGTCAAAACCCTTTGCAACATCTATGCCCGACAATCCCTAGCTGGCAACCAACTCAACCCTTTTCAATTTTTTTTTGAAACATTTAACTTCAACTAAACATTTCTTTAGTTAAAATGATTTTAGAAAAAAAAAGAAAAATACAGATCTTGGAGTGGTGAATCCAAATATGTATTTTTTGATTTTTTGATTAGTTTTAGTATTATTTTTTTAAAATAATGCAAGTAGGTTATTAAAGTTAAAAAAGAGGTTGATTAGAAATTTTAAAAATAGTAAAACATATTAAAAAAAATTGAAAAGTATATGGTGCACTAGAGGAGAAAATCTTCTTCAAAAAGGTAGAATTTGTTTTTTGAAAATGATAAAAAAAGTAGACAATAGTTGACATCAAATGAAAACTATCAAATTCTAGTAAGTTTGACTTTAAAACGTTATTACGAGAAAAATAAACATCAAAATTTCAAAAAAAAATTCCATACACTAGATATTAAAGTTATCTATTTGGAGAAAAAAAAATTAGGGGAAAATGAAGATTTTTTCTATTTATTTCTTGACATCCACTGAATGTCACTTTTTGCTGAAATTTTCAGCATTTTCAAATTTTTTCTTAAATTGATAAAAAATAATCAAAACAATTTTTTAAAAATCTGAAAAATTATAGGAATAAACTTCATCAAGAGTTCTACATTTCATTAGTTTACATTATTTTCAAATTCAAAACATAAAGACCACTTTTATGTGGTTGAAGTTGAGAATTTTTTTGGTGTTAGTCGATTCCTTTATAAAGTGTCACACAGGTTTCTACTTTTACCCATATATGCCTATATATATTATATATATAAAAAATCAGTTATCTCAATTTCATTATAATCGACTTAACTCATCATAAAATTGAGATTATCTAATCTATTAACATCAAAATACATACAATTTTTAAAGACTTTATTTTTATTTTCAAAAAAGAATAAACAAGATTCGACTAGGTTAGACTTAACCTAACGACTTGATTCGTCACAACTCAATTTTTGACATAACACAAATTGACTCAATGATAAATTTAGGGTAAACCTACGAGAGTGTGTATGAGAACTCAAATGATATAACCCATTTTTTTGAAGTCTATTCTCCTCTCTCAGGTGATAATCTCCCTCTCTCTAGAGGGTAAGAAAAGTAATCCTTCATTTCTCTAATAAATCATTTAAATAGTTAGCCATTATAAATCATGACATAATCATAATATTTATTCAATAACATATAGTCATCATATTTCAAATAACTCTCATTATATAAAATTTCATCATAATGTTAACAGAACATACTACCATCATCAAGTATCAAAATGCATTTTAATGCAATAGTTAAAAGTAACTTGGTAAAATAAAAACGGGGTGTAACATATCTCCCCCCATAAGGATCATCATTCTCGATGATTCAGTTTATCATAAAATAAACATAATAAGCTTTTATTTAGAAAATTTATGATGCGTGAAATAAATGAGAATTTTTTTTACTAATTTGGTTATAGTCCTCCCATGTAGCACTGTCCTCTACATACTGGTCCCACTAGATCTTGCATTGAGTGACCTCTTTGTTACACAAGTGGAGTATGTGCGCTTCGAGCACTCTAAAAGGCTTGATCATTACCACCCCTAGGTCCTATACCTGTAGTGCTTTCCAATCAATTATATGATTAACACCTATTATATACTTTTTTAAGATAAGATACATGAAACACATTGTACATTTGGGAAAGAGTTAGTGGTAGAACAATTTTGTAGGAAACTGGGTTGATCACTTCAAGAACTTCAAAGGGATCCACATATCTAGGAGATAGTTTGGACGAATTTCCAATCTTTATAGAACTATTCTAGGGTTTGACTCTTAAAAGCACTTTTTCTCCTATCGAGAAATGTTTTGGTATACATTTAACATCAACATAGATTTTATGCATATTATTCACCTCCGCTAATCTCTTCTTGATATGTTTTTCTATTTTTGACAACATATCTGGACCAAGGGTAATCCTATCTTCTAGCTTATCCCAACTTCTAGGAATTTGACACTTACTTCCATATAATGCTTCAAATGGAGTCTTCTTTATCGCATAATGATAAGAATTGTTATAAGAAAATTCTACAAACAAAATATAATCCTCCCGCTTGTATTGTTAATCCATACAATACACTCTCAACAAATCCTCTAGAATTTGATTTACCCTTTCCATTTGACCATTTGTCTCAGGGTGATAAGTTGAGATTATATTAAATTGAGTTCTATGTGAGGATATTTTTTGGGAAATAGTCTCAACCTTGCAATTATATAAGGTTTATTGTTGAAACGGGGAAAAATAGGTTTGGGGTGTGATCCACATATGGATTGATGAACAATGGAACTATTTTCCTCTATTTCATTAGGAAATGAGATCCCCACAAAGAATTGACAAACAACCCTTAGGTGAATCAACCCAATGTGAGAATCTTCAGATTTCCTTATGCTTTGAGGATGAGGGTCAAGGTCAAACAACACTTTTGGGAGAAAAACTAAAAATAGTAAATCAACCAAATTATGCCAATTCAAACTTGGAACAACAATATGAAACTCAATATTAGTAGAAACAAAAAATTGATTGCAAATCTAAGAAGGGCATAAAGGTGTTTACCAATCACCAAAAGTCATTTCCGAAGACAAATTGGGACTCATTCACCCATGGGTGAATGGGTATTTTAAAGTTCTCAAAAATCTTTGAGGCTCAATATTTGGTTTTGTAACTTCAATTTGTCAGTTTCAATCGAAGAGTCAAAAATTAGAATAAAGTTAGATTCACATGATTTGACAACTTTGTGCTTCCCAATCTTGCATAGAAGGTCTTCAATCCTTCTTTAGCAATAAATATACAACACAGCCTTGAGAGGAAAAATTGTTTGTTTTGGAATGGGGGTTTCCTTGGTCAAACTGTTTAGTAGTAAACCTTGAATTGAAATAATGCATGAAAAGGAATTAGACAATAGTTTCAATGCTATGTTACCACTCAACAAACCCTTGAATAAACCTTAGTAATGGATATCTTAGAAGGTCTGTAACTTGCATGAAATGGATTCAATGGATGCGGATCTTGATACTTGAGATAATGCTTTGAATGCTTGACTTGAATCTTGAAACCTACATCACAATATTAGCTCCAAAAACATGCATGATGCAAGAAGACTTTGATATGATGATTGGATCTTAGATACTACAATAAATCTCGATAAATCTACTCTTAGTTATCTGATCATCAACACACTATACTTTTCTCTCAGCATCAAAATATTGGTGAAACTTGGTGAAATAACATTTATAGACCCATAGATCCTTAATTTAAAATTCAAATATTACATTATTCGAAATATGGATTTTGGGACAAGCTATCAAAACATATTTTAAATTTAGATACAAAAGGCCTAGGGAGGACATTAAGCCCATGGGTGAATGGTCTCAATCTATTCATGAAACACACATTTCTCAAGGTAAAGTGTTATGTATTGGAATTAATTATTGTTGGGTTTCCCCTTGAAAATATAATTTATTGACTTGTAAATGAATAAAAGGTCTTGATAAGGCATATTTAAGACAATTTAATTAAAAGGGCCAAAAATTGTGAAGATAGAAAGGATACATTTTCAACACTAAATTAAAATGCTATTGATCAGGTTGATAGGAGGAATAAGCACATTGAATAATCAAAGATCCTTTGAGGGTGAATCAATGATATACAAAAAACAAAGCAATTAAACACTTTAATTTGTAAGAAGCACAAACTTCAATGGGAACACACAAAGATCACCATAACATAAGATTTTTAAGTGGAAAACCTTAGAAAGGGAAAAACCATTGTGTGAGTTGGTTGAGTTTGAAGACCCAATCCAATCCTCACAAATTGTTCACTATTAGGTCTCGTTGACTAAATTCTTACTGAATACACCATTAGGTCTCACTGACCATATTCTCACTGAATACAATATATCTAGGAGCACCAACTCCAAAATCAATAGGAGCGCCAACTCTAATAAGAAAAGAAAGACAAATATACAGAGTACTACTCTATTTACAATATGCTCAAGATCATCTTCACATACAAACATTCAACATGTAACCCTCCTTGCATACATGAATAATGATTTCTTTAGAAGACTCCCCTTATCTCAACAAACACCATGAACGAATAGATATGAACAATGAACCATGAAATGTTTGCATCAACCTGTGCATACACCTTGACCATTCCCTTATTGGAATAAACAGATAGATGATACAAAATAGCTTTTACATAACCATGTCCACTGTTATGATAGTCAACCCTGGACAATATAATATCTCAAACATATAAACATTTCCACACTCATAGTACTGTTATGCAGATTCACACACTATTCATGCTTCAAATGAAACTTCTATCACCGGCCATATCACACTTATGCAAAGTAGAATACAATTCATGAACATTGTCATATAGAGGCACAAGTAAGTCTTTTAAGCTTTGTTATTCAAAAAGCCTCTTTCTATACATTATTTGAACAAAAACATGGTATGTAATCTTCAACCCTCACTCGCAGAGCATAATCCACAATTAGAACCTCCTCAATGCATTGGCTTTGCTACTGAATCCATCATTGCCTCAATACAATTGTAGTTGTGTATAACTGAACCAAGGGTAGATGACACTCAAATTCCCATCAAACTAAATGCTTCAGGAAATAACCATTTTACAACTTTAAATGAGAGCCTTTGATCTTTGATGCTCGTCATTCCATCAATCAAATTATAACCATTGATCTTCTTATGGGTGGTGAAACATAAAGCCTTAACCTATCAACCTAGTAACACAAAAAGTAGGGGCTGGTTGATTGATGAGTTTGAACCCTTAAGTTACCACTTAAGTGACTGTTCACTAGCTATAACAAGATAGGAACACAATATAACATAAAGTTAACCTTGTATTGATGACCTTCAAACGACTTAAACCCTAGTATAGGATGATCTTAGGGTTTTAGATATGCTTAGTATTTTAGGTTATAAGGTATGGAGATTTTAACAACCAAAAAACTTAACATGAGATTACCACCATACAACATGAACATGATTGAAATACTGCATCAACACCAAAGTGCATTCTTTCTCATGAATCAAAGGATGCATCAACACCATAAAATGCATAAAAAAAATCCAACTTGCAACTCTCTTTGCATCAAGCATCAACACCATGAAATGCATCAACAAACTCCAACTTGCAACTCTCTGAATGAATGTTCAATAAGGACTTTGTCAAGAAGAAACTTTGTCATACTTTGTCATAAAGCAACAACAATAACCTTGTATTTGTCATGAAGATCAAAGGATGCATCAACACCAAACAAGTACCTTTGACAAATACCTTTCAATACCACTTTTGCAACACTATGTCAACAAGTAGAACAAGTACCTTTGGATGCATCCATCAATACCATCAACACAGTACCTTATTTTGCATCAACAAAGTACCTTTGACACCAATGACCTTTGACATCAATAACAAACATCAACAAACTACATCAACCTTTAACATCAATAACAAACATCAACAGTCATCCAATTTTTGGTCTAGTTTATTTTTGTTGTTTAAACTAATTATAATTCAAATCCTTTGCTATGTAGTTTATATTATGTTATCAAAATTGTGATTTGAGGATAATCAAGCTAAGATAATTATATTTTTTTCATTATATGAGAAAGAGAATATCAGTTCGATGATGACTAAAAAGAAATAGTTGTGATTTCTTATTTTCATTATTATTGTTTAAATAATGTTTATATTAAGCTATGGATGTTATGGTTAATAGACTAACTACCTTGTTGGTTAGATGAGGTGGATGCAGGAAACAAGTTCCCCTTGTTAGAACATAATATTATTAAGGGTCATACCCTTATAACATTTATATATTTTTCTAATATAAGGTTATAGAACCTTATGTTATAAAGCATATACCATTTAATAATTAATAATCTAATAAATATTAAATTATTAATTATTTATGAATGGTTGCTTTGAATAGGTGTGACTAATATTTCTTAAGGTATTTTTCCACCCTTTCTCCTATATTTAAGTAGGCTCTCTCTCATTTGAGAATAGAAAATTTAGGGAAAGGGTAGAAGGATGCAAAGGAGTGTCCCTAGGTTTAGTCTATTTTTCAATAGACCACTTTGTAAGTGTTTTTTAAAAAATGATGTTTTATGGGGTTTTTTATCCAAAAATAATTTCAGCACATATATCTTGTGTAATGTGTAAAATATATATCCTTGTGTGATTCTCACTTTATTGATTTTATATTTTTTTTATAATATTAGTATCCTAAGATCTTAATTTCTAACATAGTATCAAAGGAGGTTAGGCTATACTAGTCATTTTTACAAGTTATACTAGAAGACATGTTGAACTTAATGGGAAACTTATTTATGCTTAATCAACACATGTGCAAGACTATTTGTGCAATGTATCTGGTGTGCCTTTTTTATTGTTTTAAAATCAATTCATCAAAACCGAGTTACGAAATTCTAATGTCATTTTTTATAGGTGATATGTTCAAGATTTTTTTCTTCTTTTTCTCTAACATATGTACATAACATAGGATTGCTATTGCCAACTATTTGATTATTAAGTGATGTATGATGTTTATTTTTTTAAGTATTAAATTTTATAATCTAATTAATTCAAAATTATTCAATTATAGTAGAACTGCATTATAACAATACCTTTTAGTGTCAATTTTATAGCAAGTTTTGCTTCTTTTACTAGATCAAGTCCTTTAGAAAATTGAATGTTATGTCTCTTTTGAAGGGTGTGTGCGATTTACGATCATCAAACAATTTTATTTTCCTTTGTCTTGATATTAGATTTAGAAAATTGGGGTTTTCCTTTAGTTTTCCTCTAAAGTCAAAATGATGAAATCTTTATCAAACTATTGACTATAAAAATTGAGTAGTTTTTTTTAACTAATAAAAGAAAAATAGAATTTACAACCATTGGATATACAAATTCAATCAAACACTATTTTACTTCGAATTTGTAGAAGCTTACAACAGAAATCAAATTATTTATAAAAGTTGAGTCTTTCCAACCGATCAAAAGGAATAAGTCATGACCTTAGTTAAACATGAATGATGAAAACTATAAACCATGGCTAGAGAATAGCATATGTGCATGAGATTTTTGGCTGAGAACCTAGAAAAGGAGTGAAAGAAGTTGAAATTCAAAGATATGCTACTTACGACCACTTGCAATATCTTTTTCGTTCACAGCAATAAATAAATGGCCATTAAACAGCCTTTGAAGGGGGAAATAGCAATGGTGTTTTATTGCCCATATGGTCCAAGTGGATTGTATAAAAATGGTTTTTCGCAATTAGAACAACAGTTATAGCAGATTAAACATCAAATTCTGAAGTTTCAACTGGACAATAAAGTAGATCACTGTAGAAATATTATAGAGCTCTTGTAATTACACATTTCAATACCAATGCTATTTCCCTTTCCATCCACTACCCATCTCAAATCTAACAGCCTTGTTTAGAGAGGGTTGTTTAAAAGAGGCTCTACACTTTATATTCAAGACTACATATGTGTAGGAATTATTTACTTGAATTTAAGGTTTAGTACAAATCCTAGTGTTGATTTGTAATATGTTGAAACTTGTCTATTGAGATAATATTTATGAAGATATTGTTATACTTCTATTCCATGAAATGTATTGGCTTGTGAAATCTATATCCTTGCTTGTGATAATGGTAATATGGTTGGGTGGATTGTTTGATTTATAAACTATCACTAATTTTGTTATACGTTCTTATAAATTGGTTTGTATTACTAATTGCCATGGAGTTGATTATTAGGAAGTGCCTAGTGGTAAATCAAAGTCACTTAATCATAGAATTTTTATGATATTCTCATTTTTTGGGTGATGTGATTTTTCCTATACCTATTACTTATCGTTGATTAGACCATGGTAATTATATTACAATCCATTGCCCTTGGATGGGCTTTGGGTGAGTTTTTTCATTGGTGATACAAGAGCATCTGAACGAATGGGCAATCTGCATCACCTAAAAATATGTTAGTTTTGTTTTCATCCATTTTGGTTTGGTTTTAGTTTGGCATTGCGATCTAAACTTGTGATCGAATGGGAGAGAAATTGAACGACATTATTGTCATTGGTTAAAAAAATGTCGTATAGTGATGTATGTTTCAGGCTATGCATGCTTATTTTTGTGATACCCGTTGGGTTTAATTTCCTTTGGTTTCTTGGAGATCTACTATGGTAAAGAAATAAAACATTTATCCAATTCAATTGGACGTAATCTCTTCTTGTTGACCAAAGCCAAACTGACCCCAAAAGTGGTGTATGGGTTTCTCGTTTTGTGAAAAGAAATAAAATAATATTCATTTTCTTTTGAAATGTGGAAAGAAGATGGAGAAAATGAGGTGTGAGGGACAAATGAAAAGACATGCCAAGAGGGAATGGAGAGGTCGCACAAAGCAAATGGAAGAGCAAGAGAATAGGCATAGAGGGAAGAAAGTCAGCAAAGGAAAAAAATTGAAGAAGAAAATAACAAAAAAAATTATAGTAAACAGTTGTGTAGAGGAAGGAGAGAGGAGGCATGGAAGGGGAAGAGTAGAAGTTGAGAACGTAAAAGGGAGACCATGCAAGGGAAATGTAGTGGTGTGTAGGAAAAAGAAACACAAAGAAAAAGACTAGATCACATGGGGTAAGGGAGAGAGAAAAGTGAAGGGAGGTCACACAATAAGGAGGACATGGAAACAAAGACAAGAAAATCACTACATCGTTGAAGTGTGTGGAGGGTGCAGCAAGGAAAGGAGAATTTGAGGTCACTTAAAGAAAGAAAACTAAACACCATGCAGCCAAAAAGAAATGTGAAGAGGGGAAGTGACCACACTAGAGAACAAAAAGGCGTGTGCAAGAGTTTAGAGAGGTGCAACAAAAGAGGAAATATTGTGTTGTTGAGATGATTGGTGTGTGCAAGACAAAGAAAAGGAAATTTAGACCAAGCGCATGGGGAATAGAAAGGAGAATATATGTGAAGAGATAAGAAAGAGGAGACAAGGGTTGTGCTTGAGAAGGTATAAAGGAGGATATGCAGGCAGAGTAAAGAATTGGTGAAGTAATAAGAAACTAACATTGCAAAGAAGAATTGGATGGAGAAATAAAAGTATAGAGGTTAAATGAAGCCATGGATAATCTGCAAATTGAAGGAAGGTGCCTAAATAGGGGAAATTGGAAATTAGGACAAAAATAAAATACATATGGCATAATGATTGTATGACTGTGAAATTTTGGTCATATTAATAAACTTGAAATTGACATTGATTTCATTGTGTAGATTGAATTCGAAATGAGAATGTGTGATTAGTTTGTGTTAGCTATGAAATTCATCAATTTGATAAGATTCATGAATTTTTTAGCTGTTTCAAATGGTATCAAAGCATGGTTGCTCACTCGGAGAAGTGTGGTGAGGTAAGTGTTGTGATGAGGTTTAAAAATAGACTTTTGCCATTGTAGAGAGTTGAGTTTGTGTGAGATGTGTTGGTTGTCCACCAACAAAGATTAAGCTAGGTAGAAGGTGTGCAAAATTCTTCCACTGAGAGAGTGAGTAGAGGGGGTTTTGAGAGAAGCATCTAGGTAAAAGTACAAAGTTGTGTCACACTTTCGGCCAACTTATCAACACAAGTGAATTTTAGTATTTATAATTAAAAATGAATTTTGGTCAAACATATGATCTAGTAAGACTCATACTAGATAAGTTAAATATGTCCACAACTTTTCTAACTAAAATTGTTGGCTAAATGCATATGTAGAACCACTTTGAAGCCAATTTGCTTAAGAAATGAAATTATTTGAAAAATTTGATGTTTCAACAACTCCTCATATAAAAAACTTTTTAAAAAAAAAGTACAAATACCTTTTTGTAGATCCATAAGTGTAATTTTTAAATATATATTTATTTTAATAGTTCAATTGTTATTTATATTTTATTTTATTTTATTATTAAAAGTAGGCTATCAGCACAAAAATATTAGGCTGATTGCCATGTCAAGAAAAATACTAAAACTTATTAAAAATAAATTAAAAAAATATGATCTAGATTAAGAGAGTATAATTTGTTTTCTTTTTAAAAAATATTTAATATAAAAGTTGATGTCGAGTGGAAACAACCATGTTTTAATACATGCACATTGAAATATTTATTAAAATTACAAAAAAAAATAAAAATCCATGCCCTAAAGTTTTCAGTTATAAATATACACAAAAAAATTGAAAGAAAAAAAAGAAAATTTACTATAGAAAGCTTGACATCTCATGTAACATCATTTTTAAGCATTTTATTAGCAACTAAATTATAGTGTTAATTTATAAAAAACTATATTCAAGTAATTTTTTAACTTTGTCAAAAAAATACAAATATAAAATATACTAAAAAATACACATTTTATTAGTTTACATCATTTCAAAATTCAAAACATCTATGCCACTTTCTAATGATTCAAGTTTAAAAGTCATATCAGTGTTGGTTATTTCCTTTATAAAAGTGTGACACAGTTTTGTACTTTTACCCATCTTCCAGGATTTTGGTTGGGTAAAGGATCTTCATGTGAGTGAGTTTGTTGTAGGGAGAACTTGTGATTGCAAAGAGCATTGGGTCTGGAGATTTTGTGTGTGTTCAAGTTGTAGAGATTACAAATCATGGGTTGTAGAATGTGAGCAATATGTCTTTGAAGAAGAGGATAAGATCATGAAGAGACCAATGAAGATTTAATACATAGAATAGCAAGGAAGAAGGTATTCAAAAAGTTTTTATGAAGAGTTAGTGAGAATCCAAGCTAGATTGGATGTCTTAGAGGATGGACAAAAGAAGGAAGTTGAAGTAGATGAGAAAAAAACATGAGAATTTTTTTTGCAAAGGTGGCTTGTTAGAGAACAAAAAATATGATGTTGAATGGCATATAGAGGATAGATTGTTTTCCCGAAGAAGGTGAAGATTGAAGTGAATGTGAAGAAAAGAAAGAGTCAAGTGGCAAGGAGATCCATTGGAAAGTGGATGGGAAGAGTAAAAATAATGAGCAAAGTTGTTGGAATATTGTGCCTCAATCTCACAGGCTGAAAAATCTAAAAGAGCCAAGTTAGTGTGACATTCTTATTGTCTAGCAGACTAGCGGCTATGGAACCTTGTGAAAAGTTTAGGTCACCGAGACCTTGATGATGTCTTATCGACTAGAGCTATCGCTATGACTTCTAGTGATCGGTGTAACCCTACTTAGAAGTGGGTTAGATGCATGGCCGGTTTGGTTCTAAGCGGATGTTAGGGAGACTCTTGGCTGAAATTTTTGCTTTGGTATGAAGTCTTAGCGATGTGAGATGTCTCGCCAATAGTTATACACTTGGAGTCATCGGGGTAACATAAGGGTTCGGTAAGAACTCTTGGCGACAGATGTTTGTCTCGCCAATGCTTTGGCTGTTGTCGGTATGACCCCTTGTGAAAGGTGGTCTCGAGGTAATATGGAGGCTTCGGTAAGAACTCTCAATGATGGATGAAGTCTCACCGACGGTAGGACATTTCAGAGTAACATGGTTGTCTCAGTATGATCTCTTGGAAAATAGCGATAGTCTCGCCGATGGGAATGCTAATGTCTAAGTGACTTTGGAACTACGATATGACCTCTCGCCGAATAGCGATAGTCTTGCCGAATAGCGCTACATGTGATGATCATCAGCGTGATGTCTCAGCGATATGGTTATGTTTTTCTGACAGCTTGTGAACTCGGTGTAACCTCTTGCTGAAGGTGATGACTCTTGGCAATATCGACGGTTGGGCTTTGTGGCATCGGGGAGACACGGTTAGTGTCTCACTGACATGTGAACACAGTTTGAATGCTTTGACCGATTGAAAGACTATCCTATGTGGTTTGTCTTTGACCAATCAGAGAAGTAGAATGGGAACCACTAGCAGTTGGACTGTTGCGGCCGTTACTGAGAGGAAGATCAATAGACCAGGGTCGACATGAATATACTCTGAGATTGAAGATGATGTTCGGTTTGACGAATGGTTGGATGAACACTTCAATGAGTGATCAATGTGAATTCAATTCAGAGAGCATTGTAACTTGAATGTTCTGTACAAGGTTGATCATTGTGTATGCTATTGTAATCAATTCGAATTGAAGAGAATAAAGAAGAAATCATGAAGGTGTTGAAAGTCATTGTGTAGAAAAGTATTGATGAATGTGTTGGCATGCAAAAAGAAGAGTTTGAAGAAGAAGAGGTAGGTGCAAAAAATGGGATGATGAAAATCTTTAATTTCCATAGTTTTGATATCGATACAAGTACAGGTATAGTGGTGAGTGAACATTAGGAAGAAGATTCTTGGTGGAGGATGGGTTATGGTGGATTAACACCCACAAAAGAAGAAGATGATAGAGAAACTTGGTGGGATCAATCCCAAAAGAGAAGAGGAAGAAAGCAGCATTGGGTTGAGGTGGATGATTCATGGTGGGTTCAATCCCACAAGAGGAAGAATGAGACGAAGACACAATTGGAGGAGGTTGGCTCATGGTGGAATAATTCCACAAAGGGATATAAAAATGAAAGGCGGATTTAGTGGGGGAAGATTGCAAATGTTCTGACCAAATACTAGAAAATACGAAAAAAGAAAAAATTGCAGGGTATATATCACAACTTGGGAGTGTGCTACAAGTTGTTTGCAACATGAAAAATTAGTTCTACTACTCAACTCCATTTTGTGATCCCATGCTCACAAAAAAAAATTACCTGACGTGTCTAATGCAAAAGCATCTAGGTGAATGGGTAATTTGCATCACCCAAAACCATTTTCGTTTTGTTTTCATCCATTTTAGTTTGGTTTTAGTTTGGAATTGCGATTTAAACATGCGGTTCCATGGGAGAGAGATTGAACGACATTATTGTCATTTGGTTGAAAAAATGTTGTACCGCAATGCATGTTTCAAGCTATGCACATTTATTGTCGTGATACACGTTGGATTTAAGTTCCTTTGGTTTCTTAGAGATCGACTATGGTAAAGAAATAAAATATTTATGCAATTCAGTAGGACGTAATCCCTTCTTTTTACCAAAGCCAAACTAACCCCAAAAGATGCATATGGGTTTTTAGTTTTGTGAAAAGAAATAAAAATAAATCCATTTTCTTTTGAAATGTGCAAGTAAGGCAGAGAAAAGGAGGTGCAAGTGAGAAATGAAAAGACACGCCAAGAGGGAATGGAGGGGTCAGGAAGAGAAAATGAAAGAGCGAGAGAAGAAAATAAAAAAAAGGAAAAATTGAAAGGAATAAAGAGTTGTGTAGAGGAAGGAGAGAGGAGGCATGGAAGGGGAAGCGCAGAAGTTGAGAAGGTAAAAGGGAGATCGCGCAAGGGGGAATGTGGCGGTGCGCAAGAAAAAGAAACAGAGAAAAAAATAAGGCTACGTGGAGTAAGGGAGAGAGAGAAGTGGAGAGATCGCGCAGTAAGAAGACAAGGCAACAAAGACAAGAAAATCACTACGCCACTGAAGTGGAGGGGGCAACAAGGAAAGGAGAATTTGAGGCCACTTAAGAAAGAAAACTAAACACCACGTAGCCTAAAAGAAATGTGAAGAGGGAAAGTAACCACGCTAGAGAAGAAAAATCCACGTGCAGGAGTGTAGATGATTGGTTTGCGCAGGACAAAGAAAAGGAAAAAGAGACCATGTGTGTGGGGAATTGAAAGGAGAATATATGAAAAGAGATAAGAAAGAGGGGGCAAGGACTGTGTTGGAGAAGGTATAAAGGAGGATACGCAAGCAGAGTAAATAATTGGCTTAAGTAATAAGAAACTAACATTGTAGAGAAGAATTAGATGGAGAAATAAAAGTACAGAAGTTAAATGAAGCATTGGATAATCTGCAAATTGAAGGAAGGTGCTTGAACTGGGGAAATCAGCAATTAGGAAAAAATAAAATGCAGATTGCATAATATTAATAAACATGAAATTGCTACTGATTTTATTGTGTAGATTTGAATTTGGAATGAGAATGTGTAATTATTTTGTGTTAGCTGCGGAATTCATCAGTCTAATAAGACTTGCGAATTTTTTGACTGTGTCAAATGGTATCAAAGCATGGTTCTTGCTAGGATAAGTGTGGTGAAGTAAGTGTTGTAATGAGGTTCAAAAATAACTTTTTACAACTGCATAGAGTTGAGTTTGTGTGAGATGTGTTGGTTGTCCTTTGGCGAAGATTAAGTTGGATAGAATGTGTGCAAACTTCCTTCACTGAGAGAGAGTGGGTAGATAGGATTTTGGGAGGAGCATCTTTCAGGATTTCAGTTGGTACATATGAGTTTGATACAGAGAGGACCTGTGATTATAGAGAGCATTGGCTCTGGAAATTTTGTGTGTGTGCAGGCTGCAAAGATTACAAACCGTGGGTTGTAGAATGTGAGAAAAATATCTTCGAAGAAGAGGACAATGAAGGTCATGAAGAGACCGATGAAGATTTTATACATAGAACAGTGAGGAAGAAGGTATTAAAGGTATTAAGAAAGTGTTTATGAAGAGTTAGTGAGATTCCAAGCTAGATTAGATGCCTTAGAGGATGGGAAAAAGAAGGGAGATGAAGTAGATGAGAAAAAGTATGAGGAAAAACTATGTGAAGATGGCTTGATAGAGAACAAAAAGTATGATGTTGAATGGCATATAGAGAGGATAAATTTCTATCCTGGAGAAGGAGGTGAAGCTTGGAGTGAATGTGAAGAAAAGAAAGAGTCAAGGGACAAGAAGATCCATTGGAAAGAGGATAGGAAGAGTAAAAACAATGAGCAGAGTTGCATCCCTTTGGCAAAGGTTTCACAGAAGGATGAACATGTGGGAGCAACCCACGCAAGTGTAGAAGAGGATAACATAGCCATAGCACAAGTCGCAACAGTAGAGAATGGGAATGGAATGAGTTATGTCAAATAAATGAAGGAAATGGATTGGTTTTCAAATCAGTTATTGAAAAGAGAAGATTGCAAGTAAAAGAAAAGCTGCAAAATTATGAACGAGGAATTGGAAGAAGAGAAGATAGAAGAGGAACTAAAGAAAAGTGGTATTGTTGAAGACCCTATCTTATCTAATGTTGTTTTGAAGGTTGGTGTTCCCAAATTCGATGAGAAGATTGAGGAAGATAATGAAGAAACCTTGTTAAAAGAAAAGATGAGAAAAATCAATAGTTTTTTGTTTTTTTTATACGTAATACGCAGCAGAGCTACATGATTTATATTATAAGCAAAAAATTTACATCCTTTCTGCCCACAGAGATGCTGGGAAAGTTCAACTAGCACAGAGTGCTTATAACCATCATTACAACATTTGCCAAAATTTACCAAAATTATGCCCTAGGCCGCGGACTCATTTGCCAATTTCCTCAGTGCATCGCCGGCCTCATGGCCCATACAAAACATCACGTGGGCTGAGGGGCGAGGGGGAATTTTTCCTCATGGGGTTTTGTCCTTTTTATCTTCTACAAAGTGTTTTTCTTGTATTTTCTCTTTTTTGAGAAGTTTTGTTCCACTAAGTTTTTTTTTTTGTCATTTGTGAGAGATTCCACTGGTACATGGATGTCTAACATGGCCTAGTAGTTGAGCCCCACCTTTGCATCCTTGCATCTTCGCATGTTTTCTCATTCTCTCTAAGTTGCACTTAAGGGGAGATGTTAGTGTGAATAGGGGTATTACCTAATTAGTTCCACTATTAAATCTTTTTCACACCTTATCACTTAAGTTTACTTAGGATACTCAGAGTATTTATCACTTTATGTCTCATATCATAAGATTCAAACACTTATCATAATCTTATGATATTATATGTCTCACCTTGGCCTATATAACCAAGGGATTGCCTTTGTAATCTCAATCAATCATCATTGTCTATTTGCATTCATTGATATGAATACAATTTATTGTTTTCATATCGATCTTCTCATTTCATTGTGCTTTCAGTTACGCCTCTAGATTTTGGGTGGCTATCTCCATAGCCATCTCTTACAGTATGCAATAGGTCCCACTATCAACATCAAAATTTTAGTTTAACAAATCCATATAGATTTTTCCTTTATAATAACTCAATTTCTTATTAACAATTTAATTACCATCAATTTAACATTGTAAACAAAGTTTTGACACTTCCATATATGTCAATATAGGGTCGCAAATTACATAAACTTGCAATTTCACACTATGCTTTATGGTAATTTTGGTGTCCATTCCTTTAGTGTTTGTGTAAGCTCATTCAAGCCCTTGCGTCACCCTTTTTCCCTCTCAAGATGCTCAAACTTTTGTTAGGGTCACTTTCTCATGCCATATTTGCATTTCCCTTATGCTCTTCTTGTCTCCTAATATTTTTTTAACGTATATTCTCTATACACTAGCATTGAACATGAACGTTTGCGCATAGTGCTAGTGTCTCACAATAATTTGTTGTTCAAAGGCTCATTTTGAGTATTTTGCCACTTGTCACCTTCCCAAATCAATGGAAACAACTAGGAACGATTCGTAGCATCTCTCTCTCTCTCTCGCTTACACAACTCTCTTCAACTTGTTATAGCTCTCTACAATGCTCTCACAACATTCTTAGCTTTTTGTTTGCCTTTTTGGCTTCCTCAAGCCTCTACAAATAAAATATCCATAGTTTTTATTATTATTACAAGCATTTCTTGTGCCCTCAAGCACCTTGGGATTACCACATCCCTCCGCCTCCCAATCAACCTCCCCTTGCTTGCATCCCTGATGTCTGCCACCTGCATTCCAGCCTAGTCTATTCCCAGAGGTGGGAAATTCTAAAACACAGTTTGACTGAACAAATTCCCAAACATACTTCTCAATTTGTGTTCAGAAATGCAACTGCGAAGTCGGAGGCGATCTTCACGCCGGATATCTCTCGGCAAAGAACCGGCGGGTGCCGCTGGCGCCACGACCGCGAAGTTCGGTATTTCCGCAGGTCGCCATCTTCCTTATGCCATGCCTCCAGCGATCCTGGTTTGCCCGCCTTTCAAAATATTTCCCAGTTAAAGCAAATGTGGTTATGGCGGTTTTCGGTTCTTTTGTTCGAGTTTAATTTCCTTCCAGCATTAATCACCAGGAAAGTGTCGAGCAAACGGTTACCAGATCCTTTGCCGAACTTCTGCCGTGAAGCAACAGCACTGGTCTTCGGGAACCGGTACAATCTTCGCGCCGTAGTTTAAAAGCGTTCAAAACCGGCGCGAATCAGACCGCCAGCACCAGATTTCCAGAACTTCCCGGTGCTCCTTCAGCCACCCAACCGTCAGTCTCTATAGCCACCGATCCTGTACCACAAACCGCAATTACTTAAAACTAATGCAAAGTTGAACTTCACACCATGCCAAACACCAAGTTTTCAATTAGATCTTGTAAAT
Organism: Sequoia sempervirens; assembly: GCA_007258455.2. Lineage (NCBI taxonomy): Eukaryota > Viridiplantae > Streptophyta > Pinopsida > Cupressales > Cupressaceae > Sequoia > Sequoia sempervirens. Next base: position 3,519 of record VDFB02323375.1, on the reverse strand, counting down.
TACATGTATATAACAAATAATTTAAAAAACATGCTAAATAGATACACAAATAAGGCCTCAAACTTCCCAAATTATAAGTCCATCAGCTTTTATAAAATCTTAAGTCATTGTCAAATTTAACCTTCAATTTGAGTAATAAGGAAAACCTCTAAATAATCAAATAAAGGTTGACGTGAAACATAAATATGATAGAAACCAGCATATAGATGGTATTTCCAAGTTTGGAGAAATCAAAAGATTTAAGATTTACATGCATATGCCCATATAAACAATTATACAAGGATTGGGTTTGTAAATCATTTGCATATATTAAGTTATTAAAGGAATATTCGAAGCACACTAAAATTCGTTCTAAACCATAACGCACGCCTAATTTTCTACTTATACATCCCACTTGTTCAACAAAAAGGAAATGACTCGAAAATCAAAAGTAGCTATCGATTTTAAGTATGAAAACGGGCATCAATTGTGCTAAAGACAATGCTTAATGACTGAATATAAATATTATTACACAATCTGAACTTAAATTTTCCAAACATCTTGCCAATCATGCCATGGCCTCGGGGATCTTCATATATTTACATTGGAGTCAACTTTATTGTTACTAGATACCCCATATATTGTATTTGAATTATAACTGACGATGAAAACATTCATCTTCAATTGGCTGAGTTACTTGTTGACTTTAATAAAAAGAAATCATCTCCTGTTGGGGGAGCTCCTTGTTAATTACTAATTAAAAAAAATCAACAGAGAAATCTGAAACAATTTGAAAATTGTGGACTTTCAGTATAATATTTATTCATCCGCACAATAAATAACTAAAGGAATATTACCAGTACGTGAACAAATAATGTCACATTGAGACCATAACAAACATCAAATTTTCCATTCATGGATCCTGCTAATTTAGCTAGCATTTTTAGAATTTTCTTCAAATAAATGAGTGCATGCATAATCACAAGCAGAAAAACAATAGCATATAAATGCAAAAAATGAAAAAAAAAATGACTTGGGGGAATCAAAAGTACTCCTTGATTTTAAGAACAAAAAACCATATACTTTTGTTCAAGTATGAAAAAGAAAATTCCAAATGATTGAAGATGATGGACATAAACTCTAAACTTCATTTTCTAAACGATAAAAGGCTACGTCATGCCAATCATGTCATGGTCCTATCAAATAGAAGTGAATTTCACAACAGTTGTTTCTAAAGACTGAAGATATTGTATTAGCCATTAGGAATACAATTGATAATGAAAACATTCATTTTCAGTTGGTAGAGCTTCTTGTTAAATTTTTGATAAAAAGCAACGAACCGATATCAGTTGAAGATTTGAATCAAGTTTTGAAAAGATTTTGAAATGGCATAATTCACAAAAATTTCAAAAGTAAAACTGCTGCACTGTCGACCTTATTCAGATCTCTTCAAAAGAATACCGGAAGAAGTCTGGTCAACTTACATTTTTTAAGTTTACTAGATGCCAATCTTCAATACCATACTTGTGAAATATGTTGATGGTTACTGAAGAAACACTATCTCTGTCAATCATTTAAAGGCGAGAATTGACAGCTAATAGCAACAGACCTTACCTACTTACTTTGTTCCAAATTACAGTAGCCCTTATAATGCAGCATCTTGTTACTTAATTGCATTGAAATTTAAGAGACAGTACACTAGGCAATTCTAGTGCAGTGCATTAGCAGAAACTACAAAGAATTCCCCAAACAAAAAGGGAAGTTCCTTAACTAAATTGGAAAGTTACCAATACTAAGCTGAATTACCACAAGATAAACTGAAAAAAACAATTATTAAATATCTCAAAAACTCCTGATTTTAATTTACAATGCATGACCTTTTAAATAATCTTATTGATACATTAGTTTGACCAACAGCTGCCATGCACTCTTCCAGCATAGGGGGCTTTTAATATTGGCCATTAATACCTGAATGGTGAAAATCGCATACAAATGCCCTTTTCCCTTGTGTTTTGGGCCCATTTCCATTAGACTGTTGTAAATGCAATAATTAGCTTAAACGTAGCATATTCTTGCATGAAATCAGCTCATGACATTCCTAGACCTAGTTTTCATCACCCTTATCAATGATCCCCAGATTTGTATTCTTTATCCCTAGACCTAGTTTTCATCACCCTAGTCAGATTCACAGGTCCATAACTTGACCCAAATCATTTTGGTAGTACGAATCTGAACCCCAAACTTCTATAATTCAAAAATTCAAATTCCCACCATGCCAACAATTTCACTACGCATTGTGAGCCAAAACTAGTGCATGCTTATGTTGATTTATGTGCTTCATTGTGGTATTTAAAAACATTCATTCATTCATTTCAAGTCATGCAGTAGATCATCCAGGACATCATAGGGCAGTGTCATTGAGCACATCTAGCATATGATATTTTGGGGAATAAAAAGAATCTAGCAGCTTTTACATCAGAGCACATCATCCTACCACCATTATATGCTTGCTTGCTGTCCTCAACCATTTCACTCACAGCTGTAAAGCTGGGCTGCTAGGGGTCTAGCAGAGGAGAACCTGACCCTCACAATCCGGCAGACTCTACAAAGGTGTTTGTGAACATCACCTGTCCTTACACACATTCAGATAGCAGAAATGAAAGTAAGGGAACTCCAACAGTCCACATTCTGCCATATCAGTTTCAGAAATTTCAGATCATGTCTGCATGTCAGACCCTTTCCACACTCATGGAGATCGGTTCAACAGTCACAGATCTAAACCAGAGCAACAGACAGTCAATTTCCAGATTCTGGAATATCCATCTGAGACAGCCCTAAAATTTCAGCACCCTGGAGAATCAACTTCCGACATCTAACAGCATATCTTCATCATCAGATTTCAAGCTAAGTATCACATTTAACTTATTTCAATTCCACATTTGATTTAGCATTTACTTCAGTCATCAGTCCCACCTCGTTACCCTAAAACAGATGTGTTTATCATTGTGATTTTCATTTAATTAACAGTCCTAGGCTAATTTATGTAGAGAGATGCATCTACTTCTTGACAGATGTATAACAGCAGACACCATACCTATAAAATTTGTTCTCTTTGTATGTAAATTACAGCCTCCCTGATCATCCAGTATCTAGTTATTTCATTCACATTGAAATGAAACAGATAGTACAACAGCAATTATGATGCAGTGCATTGGCATAAACTACATGGAATTCTCCAAATAAAAAGGGGAGTTTCTTAACTAAATTGGATAATTCCTGATATTCAGATGAATTATAACAAGATAAACTGGAAAAAAATTATCATTAAACATCTTAGTAACTCCTGATTTCTGTGTACAATGCATGATTTTCTAAATTTTTCTATTCATACATTAGTTTGATCAACTGCTGCCAGATATTCTTCTCATCATATGTGGCTTTGCAACTGACCATTAATACCATCTAACAAACCTTACACTCTTACGTGATACCTAGTTTTACTGGTGAGCTTATGACACAAACTTTAAAAATCTATTGAAA
>VDFB02323374.1:0-92116 GCA_007258455.2 Sequoia sempervirens | reverse complement strand
ACTAATTATGAACATGACCTACACATATACAAATTAAGGGGTCAACTATTGGTTGTTACATTTCAAAATCAGGGCCTACCAAAATAATATTTAATTGCTCTAGTCAAGTAGACTTATTTTGAGTTTCTCCAAGGTAATGAGTGTTGTAATAACAGAAAAAGGACTCCCTAACATGGCCTTGATTTAGTGTTGTAATGTTTCTAACATATTCACATTAGGTCTTGGGCCCTTGTGAACTAAATGAGCTTATTGGTACCTTATTTAGATTGTTGTAAAGTGTTGTAACACACTTTCACATTAATCTAGGGTTTTATTAAATAATTGGGAATTTTTAAACTTTAATTGGCCTTATTTTACACACAAGCCCCATTTAATGCATCTTTTCAACAATAATCTCGACATGAACCAAGATCCAATTGTAATTCAGGTGTTTTTAGGTTGTGTGGCCCAAATTTAGTGATCTGGGACTCATACGCCACCTTGGATGTATGGGTCAGACCTAGGTTTTAGGGCCCCGATCTGGATTTTACACCATTCTAGGCATTTTTGAAAAATGTGTGTCTTAGTTAAGCCTAATGGGACTCACATGCCACTTCTGGCATATGATTCCCGTGTGACCGACAGTCAAATTTAATTCAAATTCTTGGTAGTATTATATTCTCTTAGATTTGATGTCGGCTTGTAGTATTGTAATTTCAAGAAATTTGTCATAAACAAGTACAAATACAAGTTTCTTTCACTCATTTTCACCTAAGAATTCATGAGATCACCTAGCAAGATGAATGAGCATTGTTGTAGCAAACTTGAGCTTGCAAGAGCCTTCAAGAGTCTCCAAGAGTTGATTATCAAGTGTTTTAGAGGAACATTCAAGTGTCACGCATCATGTCAAAGTCATCTTGCATCATGTTTATTTTTGAGCTAACAATTGTGATGTAGGGTTTTATGAATCGTGCTAGCATTCAATTCAAGATCTATCACATTCAAGCAAGAGTCAAGATTTGCATCCATTGGAGCCATTTCATACATTTTTGAAACAATTTATTGCTAGGGTTTGGTGAGTTGTAACATTACATTTTTTTCATTCATCATTCCCCTTTCCTATTTCATTTTATTTCAATATTTTATTAGCAAAATAGGTTTTGACAAAGGAAAACCCCTTTCTACTAACAAAACAACATTTTTCCCTCTCTTTAGTGTGTGATTAACAGATCTAGGTTGAAGAAATATTGAAGAGAAAGTTTGGAGAAAGTTGTCAAGTGTTCAAAGTTATCAAAGTTGTCAACTTGCATTGGAGATCATTGAAAGACATCTACAAGTTGCAAATCAGAGTTTCAGATGCAAAAATCAACTAGAAAGAATAGAGCAGACATTGAAGAGAAAAATTAGACTTTAAATTTCTACAAAAGCTGATCCGATGGATATTTTCACTAAAAATTGAAGAATCTCTAATACTCCAAATTTCAGCACCATAAAGAAGAGCTCGATGTCCTGATTCCAGCACAACTTGAATGGAGTCAAACATAGCTACGAAGCCCAAGTTATTGCTGGTCAAAGTTCAGTCAACAACTAGTCAACTCAGGGCCCAAGGCAAGAAAAAAAGTCAAAATTTTGATGTCACCAAAAGTGGTCAAAATTGATTTCAACGTGAAGATCTCGGCAAGAGCTTTCCGACAGTGTTCGTTTTGTGCAAATCGGAGCTCGTATGTGCAAGATATGGAAGGTCAAAGCTTGTGGTTGACTATGTTGACTTGAAGGTACAATGATGACGTCAGTATGCTGACATGGATGAATCATGAGGTGACACATGGTGGCTTCCTGAAGTTACACATGGGGGCAATTTGTTGGACATGGCTTTATTAAAAATTATATATATATATATATATAAAATAAAAAAAAATTAATAACAGCCATGCCCTCCATTTTAATAATTAAATCACTTCCTTAAGAAAAAAAACGTGGCCCTCCCTATAAAAGGGGATCTCCATTATTTTTTTAAAAAAATCATGCTATTTTTTAGGCTACGTTTTTTTAGGGAAAACAAATTGATCCCTATTTTTAAGGGATGTAAATAGCCCGTAACCAAACTCATCCCCTATTTTAAATAAGAATTTCAAACCAACATTGTTTATTGTATGGCTTTAAAATACAAGTGGCATTGGATGGTTTTGTGGAAATTTAGAAAAGAAATACTCCTTAATTTAATAAATTCCCTCTAGTTGTAAAACAATAAACCTTTTAAAAGGATTAGTTGTAACTATTGGAAATAGTTAAAGCCCGAATAAGGGATAAGAGGGGCTAAGGTAATATTTTTAAAAAGATTATTATGTAATTATGGGGGGATTTTCAAGTATTTTTCCATGTAAAGGGGATATAGGAAATATTGTAAAATCAATTGGTTAGAGGCCAATTTGAGTAAACTTGATGTATAAAAGGGGAGTCTAGGAGTGAGTTTGGTACTCAGAATTTTCAAGTCTAGGTGGTGAAGAATTGAATCAGAGGAATAGGGAGATTTTTCTAAGGAGATTATTTTTGAGCCTTTTTGTAAGTCAGAGTATTGTCATGCTGCCGAAGTGCTCTTGGTGCAATTGTAATTTCAATTTTGGAGATTAATTGGATCGGTCTCACTCTATTGGAGCGGACCCAGAGATGTAGTCACGTTTGTGGCGAACTCCATTATCAGATTGTTTGCACTCTCTCTCTCTTCTTCTTTCTCAATTTTATTCTTTTCACCTTCAGTTTTTAATGCATAATTTCAATAATGTATGCATGAATTATATTTCCGCTTAATTCACATGTTAATGTGTTAATTTTGTTTATGTAATTTGGATTTCACGATTTGTAAACATTAAGCATTCAGATGCAATTAGTCTAGATCCTAATCAGATCAAAAGCCTAACTGGATTGATACACCACTTCTGGTGTATGAGTCCTAGTATAGGGAAATTTGTAGTTTTCACAAATTCCAAACATATCTCTACCATATTTTTGTTCCTACCTAGAAACCCTAATCTAGGACTAAATTTTCCAAACTAGTGTATGAGTCCCAACGGGCATTAATTTTACTTTTTTCAACATTTCAAGTCTTCAACCAAGCCTTTATAGGTTCCAAATGCACACTTCTAATTTCTCAGCTTTTTGTTCTGATTTACATGCTTTACTAGGTCATTTAGTGAATTTTTGCATTGCATTAAGTTTTAGCATTAGATCTTGTATTTCATTAGTCTTTCCAAGCCCTAGCTTGGTGGTGAACCCCTCTTTACTTTCTAATTAGACCCTAGGACAACCCTATTGCAAGATCTCTTTCTCCTTTACATACCTTAGATTGAGATCTCTAGGGTTTTCCTTGAATAATTTTTGGAGAAGACTATTGTTCTACATCTTAAACCATAAAGCGACCAATTTTCTTTTAATCAAGTATATTGTAAAATGTACTTGATATAAATCATATTTTTTGATTAAGATAAAGCGAGAAGAGCCTAAAATTGGTACAAAATAATCATCAACGAAAGCACAGAAAGTATCACCAGAGATGTGAGTTAAAAGAACCAAACAAATACTAGCAATTATTTTGATTAGAGTAAGGAACTAGGGAGAAATGAGAAACAAGGGTCTCAACCCTATATAAAAGATTTATACGAGTCTCAAGAATGAGAAATGAAAGAGGTAGAGGAGGGAACTTTATGTCTTCTATGAATAACAATCCAATTGATACAATCATTCAAATACCCATTGCAATGGGTAACATGAGACTCCCCCATGGGAAGACCATCGACATGCAAGGGGGGAATAAGAGGACAACTAGGTGAATAATAGTCACAATCCATAATAGATCCTTGGGGCAGTTCCAAGCTAGTTGAAGGAGTAGGAGAAGCACACTCAGGGGGAGAAAAACCAACATGGACCTCTAGATAAACCAAATCTACTCCAAGAGTAGGGCACTTGTCAGAAGCCTAGGATGAGGAATCCACAAAAGAGGCAATAGTCAAAACAACTAGAAGATCATCATTAGAATTCTTCCATAAATTAAAAATAAATTTTGTTGATATACTCTTCATTAATATATTTTTGCACTTAAAAACAAATTAAAGTAAAACAAGACTTAATTTTTATATAATTTTGCATAAAATTCAACAACTTAATCAATCAACTTAGTATCAAAGAATGGTTTTTACATCATTCTCAATATGATTTATAAGTGGCATGCCTATGTAAGAAGGAATTTTGCAATTATATGTCTGTCACAGAATTAGGTTATGATAGAGGTCAAGGTATTTTATTTGAATATTTTCACAAGGTGTGGAATAAACAAATCAATATGACTCTTGAAAAGAAAGTTAGACTGCCTCTTTGTGGTGAAGAAATATTAAACAAGTTGGTGGAGGATGTAGCCATCAAGTTAACTAATTTATCCTCTACTCCCATTGACCTACTTACACATTTTGTTCCAACACTTCCTATACCAATATAAATCCTCTATGCTTGATCATTCTGAAACACTGTAAAAGCTTTGTTCAATTATATAATTGATGTGGAAGTCATATTTGTATAGAGGTAATATTTGATAACTGCAACTCACATTTTTCAAGCTCGTCCTTATTTACGAGATCCTAATGATAGGAATATTTGGTAATTGCTAAGTCACATTTTTAATAATTATTTATTTAATAATTATTTAATGAAGGTCATGATTTTTTTAATTTTTTTTAAGATTATTATTTTAGATTCATTATTGTTAGATTAAAGTGATTTTTTTATATTTTTGAGTTTATATAAAATATAAATTTAGGTTAATAATCATTTGTGTTTTGAATTTTTTATTATATTATTATTTAAATATAATTATGTTTTAAGTTTATATCCAAATTTTATTCTTAATGTTTTGAACAATTTATTTAAACCTATAATTATTATTAATGTATATAGAGATATCATAACATATACTAAGTAAGAATAAATGAAGAAAGAACACAAATCTTTCAAAATAATAATAATTGATATTAAAACTCAAGGAATAACTATCCAAGAAGGTTTTCCATAAATCTAACACCTTCAAAAACCAAAAGAACCAATGAAACTAACATTAACCCAAAATACTAATGAAAAATAAAAAATGATCAAACTAAATCATTATGAATAAACTAAAAAATTATTTAACTCCTATTTATTGAACAACTATTCTATTTGATTCAATTAAAAATTTACCCTCTACTCTTAAAGGAAAAAAGAAAAAAAAAGAAAGAAGTAAAGGTGCTTAAAAAGTCAAGCACGTTTTGGTTTTTAACAATAGGAATCCATTGTACTAATTGATAGGGAGATCTTTCAACCAAATTTACCAGGTTTGATCATATTCATAGATTCATCAAATCTTCATATTCATAAGTTAGTATGCACTCTAGAATAATCTCATTCAAAGTACACTACACATTGCATGTATATATAAGAATGTGAAAGGTTTTGTAGCGAATGCCTCATATTCATAGATTCATCAAATCTTCATATTCATAAGTTAGTATGCACTCTGGAATAATCTCATTCAAAGTACACTACACATTGCATGTATATATAAGAATGTGAAAGGTTTTGTAGCGAATGCCTCACCAAACAATGTTCACGTGTTTCACTTTGATTAGAAGGTGTGAATTTGCATTCTATAACATATAGTAACAAAATAATAAGAAGCTTGTACTACACCTAAAAACCTGCCTATGTTTCAACAAACTCAAACAAATATTTATCAAAAGTAACATAATGGTGATTCAAATACAATAAAAAGTAAGAAAAAAGTTAACCCGATGAAGCTCCACTAGTAGATAGCACTCATCCTCAAAGTAAGCCAAGAACCCTCACCTTTCACCAACTCTTCCACAAAGAGATTTGTAAGTATCATTTCTTAAAATTTCTATCTTTCTCACTTTAGAGCCATGCTTGACGATACCATCTAACACACAAAAAAATTTGAGTAACAAATGCAGAGAAATCCTTCTTCACTCTAAATATATCAGCACATCAAACATGTTTGTGAAGATTAGAAAACTCTTCTCCCTTTGTTTTGGTCATAGTTTCCTATGGCTCAAAATCATAATGAGAGTCAACCTTGTCATGCTTTTGAATGTACGATTTTCATTTTCCTTATTTTTGCAAAGTTTCTCAAATTATTTTCTTGGTAGCAGATGTTGCCCCAAGTTACAATCTAGTGCAAGTTCTATCTTATCTATGAAGGCCTTAAATTGATTTTTGAATTATAGTGTTTAGTTTTCAATTTTGTAATTTAAAGTTGAAAATAATATCTTGAATGAGATTTAAGTAAATTTGGAATACAAAAAAGGAAAATTTATTAACTGGGCCACAAATTCTTTCTAGATTTTTTTCTAAAATGATTTAATAAAAGTGAAAAACAAAATATTAAAATAAATTGTGAAGAGCACCAAATACCTAATTCCTCCATAAATTTTAGTTGGAATTGTGCAATGATTATAAACAAAACTCACTTATAGAATAATTTTTTTTCAAGGACCAGTAAGAAATTAAAGCTCAAAAGATTTCATAAATATCAAAGCTCTTGAAAAGAGGAATTTTTTATGTAACAAAACTGATGAAAGGACATCAAGTTTTAGAAAATTGAAATTTTGGCATCTTTAGCTAAAACACTTTAGAAATTACAAGCTTGAATGGTGAAAATTTTCAATCTATAAGCTTTAGTCTACTTGAAATAAATGGCTTTGATAATTACATTTTATAATCATACATGCAAAATAGCATACAGTGAGAGTTACTCGAAGCTAAACACAAAAGAAAGTAAAGAATCCAAAAGCTTCAGCATACCAGTCTTTATAAAATTTACAAAAATCCTTCATTCAACATAATTTCAATGAAGGAAAATATTTTCTTTCTTAATCTAAGAAAACATTTTTTTTTCTCCAACTTGTTAATTCTCTACACAACTTTTTTAACTTTTTACTTCCATATAAGAAAAACAATACGTTAATAGGTTAAATGTACATTTTATTGTTAGTTGGCCTTTTAAGAAAACCTTTTTTTTCAACTTGTTAATTCAGTTGGCCTTTTAAGAAAACCTTTCTTTTCAACTTTTTAATTCTCTACACAACTTTTTTATTGCATAGAAGAAAAACAATACTTCATATGTTACTTGTTCTATTGTTGGTTAGTTTTTTTCATGGATATATTCAAGGTTTAGTGCATGGTTGTAGTCTACGTGGCAATGGTTAATTATTTTTAATTAATATTAGAGTTTATTTATTACATATTTTAAACATATGACAATTTCAATTGTTTTACTTATTATTTTATTAGTACTTAAATACTAGCGATTGCACGTCACTGAGGTGCAATGGTTACACCGATAGCAAGATATACTTCAGCTTAGTAAAATGAAGATGATACAGACAAGACATTAGAAAAGCTTTAACCTATATGTTCTAAGCATCCAAGGTAACATAAGTACTCAGCTGTCCCAATTAATTATATGCAATGCAGAAAACCAAAAATAAAGATGCAGGTGCAATAAAATGAACCTAATTTTAGTGGTAACTTATGCACATGCCATAGCCGGCTTACCAATTTCTAGAGATCATAGATCATATACCCAATAGAATGGGAAATAATCACTCAAGAAAAGTGATCGATGCTAATGGGTCAATAGACAGACACAACATAAAGGCATAGGATGGTGCTTAAAAAAATAAACTATTCAGCTTCCATACATTCTTTGGCAATGAATATGCCTTGATTGCACAATTACGGACATGGCCAATGCAACAAGTATGAAGGTAAATATGTAAATGTGAGAAATCCACATACTTCCATTGATTTGGAGGACTACAAGTATTTAAGAGCCACAATAAAATTTTATCAAATCAGTTGACACTCTTTTTAAAAAAAAAAAAAAAAATTAGAAAGGGACATTCATAAAGGCTTAAAGGCATGAACTGTATGATAAAACATCATATCATTCACATGCTTTCTCCATCTATATTTTCTAAGCTAAATCAACTTAAAAGGGAATGAAATAAAATGCTCAAAATATTAAATTGAGAGATTGTGAGAATCTAGAAGTTTTCAAAAAGGTGTTTCTTTATTTTGCATGAGAACATCAATCAATCTAAAAAATTTCAATACGCATCATTTTCCTTTATTTTATTGCTCTTTACAAATAATAACTGCGTTAAAAAGTAGATATACGCTCTAGGAATTATGATTTACCATAGGTATCAATTAAATTGCTTATATATCATTTTCCTCTAACAGTGAAGAGGCCATGTTCCAGAACATTTTAAACTATTTGACCAAAATATACTGTAATTTGAAATCATATTAGACAACTCTATAATCCGTGCAAAAGAAACTAAAATAAAATAAAATCTATAGGATATAACTACAACCAGTCAAAGATAACTTATGAAAATTGTAATATTGTCGGAATGTTTTCTTCTTCCTATGAATAATGCTAAGAGCCAAGGACTGAGGGGTATGCATTCCGTCAATTTCGCCTGGGGCACAATCCCAACGTCATCCCTTTTTCGTGTCGGAGCCTTTGCACTCAGCAAAACTTCATCCATGGTGGGCTCATTTTGAACCTTTCAACTTCACCAGTAGACCAAGGGTTAAAATGATAAGCCAATAGTATGCTTACTATTTAGCCATCATAATTTACAATTATTCTCAAAGCTCAATTTTACATTAATACAACTCTTTTAGTTTAACAATAATATTTACTCATGAATTATAATAGTAATTTTATTATTATTCTATCGATTAACAATAATATTATTTATTTATAAAATAATATTACTAAATAGATTACTACACCACCCTTTTAGTAAATCAAGATCCAATGATATCGTGACACTTGCTACCTGGCTAGTGGAGGAAGGTGGAGCACATTTTGGAGAATGTGCATGGTTAATGCATATAGTTGAGGATTTGAGATGTATAAGAGAGATTAATTCACTTGTAAGAGGCATTAAATGAATATGGTTGAGGTGTTTTTGGAGGGAAATGGTTTGGGAAAGAAAGTTAAATAAGTGGAGTAAATGAAGGAATATTCCTTGGGAATATGCCTTGTGAGGGAAAATATGATATTAATTAATTAAATAAATTGATTTTCATGTTCAACTAGGGTAGTTGACCATGGGTTTTCTTTGACCAAGGTTGATTCAAAAGCTAGAGAAATGAGGGATTAGTATTAGGAGTTAATTAATTTAGGATTAATTCACTTGGATGAAATTAGCCGATTTATGATATTTAATTTACATGTTTGGGTTTATTTAAATCAAATGAGGGGATGTTAGAAAATTAGGATTTTAATTAAATATATTAATTTATTTAAGTAAAAGAGATGGCATTAGTTAGCAGAAAGTGAATTAATCAAATAAACTTAGTTACTTGATTAATAGCAGAAGTAATGTTAATTTGAGTGTCTACAATGATAAGTTTATTATCCTATGATATGAGACAACTTATCATAACTACCTAGGAAAAGATAAAATCTAGAGATGACAACTAAGTCTTCTAGAAAGATACCTAGGACTTAAGTAAAATTAACATGTGAATAAGTCTCATAATAAGGAACTAACCAGGTACAAGATTTTATTCACACCAACATCCCCCCATTAAGCGCAACTTAGGGAGTAGATTATTATGGAAATGATCCAAAGATGCAAGGATGGTTCCTAACTACTAGGACATGTTATGTACCCATGTATGAATATGTAGTGCCCCTCCATGTCGGTTGTTCCTGAAGTTTGTGCAAAGTATTTGTCTGGGCTTCATCGTTCACTATGTTATTTGATTTAGTCATGTTTAAACAATTAATTAAATTAAATTGATTGGAAAGTTCATTATAATAAAAGTAGAGAATTAAAATAGAATTCCTTATGAGTTAACGAAAAATAAAAATAAAATTAAAATAATAATTAAATAAATTAAGTTTATGAAATATACACTAAATATATGTCTTTATAAATAAATTAATTTTTTTAATATAAAAAGTATTGTACCTAGTTATAAATGAAATTTAATTTTCTAGAGAAGATAATTATTTAAAAATGGTAAATGAGGTGATGTCAAATAAATCTTAAAGATAAGGTTTGGAAAGTGTTGTTAAAGCAAAATAAAGATAGAAAAGGTGGAGTTTGTTTTAGTAAAGCCAAAAAAGATGGGAAAAGATGGTAAAACATAAAATCGTGTACATGCACAGCTTGAGGCGAGAGTAAAAAAATGAGAAACTTGCAGTTTTGGGATCTTAGAGATAAAATATTTCTATCCTTTATGTGCTTTATCTACGGGGGACTTTTAAAAATAAAATAAAAATAAAATAAAAAATAAAAAAATCTTAATTTCTGGTGGTGGATAATCTTTTTGGGCTTCAGGAAAAGGTTTTCCTTCGGGGGGTTTTTTGGGGAAAAAGGAAAAAGGAGAAGGGGGGAAGGGGGGAGAGGATGGAGGAGCCTGGAAGTGATTGGGCTACGACCTGGAGATTGGACTATCGAACCTACAACTGTGCCATCGTGTGTGACCAGGTTCCATCGCTTGCTCAACTCTACCTCTATAGAAAAAGTAAATAGGGTGACTGTGTTCATAGCTAAACAATTTATTGTTGGTAATTTTTGAGTCGAATAGTTAATCAAGCCATGACTTGCAGTTTGATCTTAAATTTAGTATTCATTTTCAAATACTCCAATGCATACATAAGACATTCGATTTTCGCTGGAAGCCGAGTTCTGGCTATAGACTGTGACTACCCCTTGTATAATATTCCTCGCACCCTTGTTCTGGTGCTTTATAAGCCTGATATTTACATTGTCTGGAAGTTTCTTAAGCCTTGTTTCGCCTGTGTCATTCCACTTTCATGTCGTCCTCTTCATTGGAAATGTAGATATATTTTTTTGATATTAATCTTTTATGTACTCTTATCTGTGTTAGATGTAATCATCACACCCCTATTCTGTTACGCCTTTATATGATATATTGTCTTAAGAACCGATATGGACTTCGATACCTCCAAAACTGGTAAACCCTATATCTTATAGCAATGGAGATAAGCACTCTGTCTCAATTTCAATGAAGATGAATCAATGAAGATAAGCCTGGTAGTATTTCGTTGTATTAAGCTGCACATTTTGAAATATTGGAAATTGCAATTAATAGTTTATATCACTATTATAGCCGTCAAGGCCTTGAGGCTGAGGGTTGTAATAGTTATTTTCATTATGATAGTTCATTGAGACCATGAGACTGAGGACTTGGAACTATATTTGCATCAGTTGAAAGCTTGTTTGTGCCTCTATGTTGGTGACATTTGAAATTACGATAGAAACTATGGAGGTTGGGCGCGAGTTCCTGCCACAATAGCCTCCCTCTTTCTCTCAGAGCTCAGATCTGCCATAGGAACCATAGGTTTTGATCAACCCTGTATGTGATGAAATAAAGGTTATTGACGTGTGGTTATGCACAGGCCTCAGCCGCTAAGCATGTATAACTGTGTGCGTCTAGATCATAGACAAAGCTTGCAATATTAGTACGTGACTTTTGAGTGCGTCGTTGATTCAATTATTATGAGAACTTCACTGCACAATCCACTTTGTGCATAATCTTCATGCTTGGAAATTCGACTCTGCACCTAGCTTTTCTTCTCCTGTAGTTATTTCTCACTGACGATGGAGTCTTTATATTTTACGTCTGCGATAGTTCTATCCTTCAACCTTTAATTATCGCTAGTTATCTGATGTGATGCGCGTTAGGACAGTGCGTGTGTTGTTTGTTTGGATTCTGCCATTTAGTATTACCAATAATCTCTCAAGAACACTGTCCTTGTTTAATACGATGAATATGGTTCTCATCTCTCCGCGCAATTTCTCTTGCAGCAATATTTAAAATGAATTTAGATGTGGTGTGGCAGTCAGATCCCACGCAGAGATTTTTGACAACTCTGTTAGCGACAAATTAAGATCTTTATTTTTTTTTTTTTTCTTTTTCTCTTCCTTCCTTCGTGATTATTGCATTCTTCTCCCTGCTGGTTCGTTACTTTCCAGTGCGCTAAGTCTATGCTCCTTAGATTAATTTCAATGTTGGCCATTGCAATGCCCTGCGTTCCTCAAAACAGTCGCAATGGCACGTCAGTATATGTTTATGTGTTGTCGCCCTCACTCTTAAAATTTCATAGGAATTAAGTAAGAAAATTGGCACATCAGCGTAGGCTAGGATAGGCGGACATTTCTCATAACCTTAAAATAACGCCCTTGTATATTGTTGCGTGATTCTTCATCTGTCCAATGAAGTGGAAAGTGTACACCGAAAAACAGATCATGATTGTTTAATTCTTTGAGATTAATATTATAATTCATATAACATGAACGGGATGCTATAAAGGTATGAATATTAAAGTAATGATAAAATTAGAAACAAAGTATGATCGTGTGTGTGGGTGTTAGATCGTATGCTAATTGGTTATGGTCTCAATTCGCTGTCAAAGGCAGTAGTGTATTTAGTTTAAAACTATTTACATATCTACCTCTCTCTATGTATATATATATGTACACTCATCTATAATGATATGTATACATACGTATATGCATATAAGTATGTATAACCTATATATATGTGTATTACGATTCTAATTAAAGGCAACTTGTTGCATAGTTTCGTCAAAAGGATTCTATAATGTTTTTATTGAAACAAAAAAATTTAAAAAAATATAAAAATGGAGTGTTTATCGTAAATGACTTTATCTTGGTTTATAAAATCCTATGATACGCTCCTCTTAAATATATTCTCTTTAAACTTACCTTAAGGGTCTTCTTTTGCTGACAAGGTTATAAGCTATTGATCTTTCAGAATAGTTGTGTACTCATGCTATTTGTTAAACTTAAGAGAATGATCTCTCATGTCAATATCTTCTTTCGTGTTAAAAGACCTTCATTTCACACTCTATGATATAATTATTAGAATTGGAAGTAAATACTTGAATGTGTAATTAAAAGATGATTTGTTGTGCATAAACATACATGCGGATTGCTTTGGTGTTTTTTTTCATTTAAATGATTTTACTTGGGTAGATATATCCTCTTTAGATGTTCTAAATTATTTTATTTTTATTGAATAAATGGATTAATTGTATTCTAATGCTATTATTCTTAGGGTTGTGAATTGAATGTATTCATGGGTGTAAGGTTGTTTTTGAGTGAAAAGTTAAACTGTGTTGATGAGATAAACCTTCTTGAATGGATCTTTTCTTTGAGTTGGGAGTTATAGTTGATTTCCTTTTTATGATTCCATTCTAATGTGGTATCCTTTGAGTTGAATTGGTTTTGATGGATCTCTTTCTCTTGTTGCTTCTTTTTACCCTCATTTGTGGGTTGTCGTTCTTTTGGGTTCTAGAGGCTTGAGATTATTGTCAATTGATGTTCTCTCTTTATGTGCCCATGATGTGGCAAGTGTTTGATATCGTGATTTTAAAAGGGTTGTACATGAATTGTTCAGACATTGATTATGTGTTATAGCGAGATGGTTAATGCCTCGCGTAGTTTGGTCTTGAGATTATTTGTTTTTCGGTCATGGTACAACCCTTGCCTAGTTTGGTTTATGTTAGGGGTCTTAGGGAGAGTGGCTCTTCGTGGGCGCCGGCGCCTCAGGATGAGGAAGGGCTCAGGATAACCCACGAAAGAGTAGTTAAACAAGTGATAACCTAAATAATAAAATTTAGAGGGTTGGGTAGTTTAAAAAAAATACAAGATAATAAAACATTGGATTCCTCGGCTATGCACTAAGGCTACCATAGACTAGTGATAGACTGAGAAGGCCGTGGTCGGCAAAGTCATAGTCTCGTCCTCACGAGAGATTATAGGCTCCGCATTAGCTACCCTATGGTGCCGGCGCCTCAGTTAGGAGGAAGGGCCAGGAGATCCATAGATGGGTGCCGGCGCCTCAATTGGAGGAAGGGCCAGGAGAATCCCATGAGAGCTATGCGATGACACTCTCCACTTGACACCCTTGTGCTTGTTTGTAGTTGCCTCTGGTTATTGTATCTTTATGTTGTTCTCGAGGGCTAGGGAATCCATAGATGGGTGCCGGCGCCTCGGTTGGAGGAAGTGCCAGGAGATCCCATGAGAGCTATGTGATGACCCTCCCGACTAGACACCCTCGTTCTTGTTCTTGTCGCCTCTGGATATTGTAGTCTTTATGTTGTTTCAGATTCTTGTGGAAATGATTTATGGATGCTCTTTGGTGACTTTCTTAACTGTTGTTGCTTGGGTTAAATGTGATGAGTTTCATTTGATTTGGTTGACTCATGAATGTTGTTGATTATGTCATTGTAATCCGTGAGTTTCATGATACCTTTGTATGATGTTGAGTCTTGTGGTTCCCTGTTTGGATGTTCTTGGTTGAGGTCCTTTCTTGTCAGCTCCTTAGCACGGGGGGTGGGTCTTCGGACCCACGTGGTCGGGTGGAACGTGCTAAGCACCCCATTGGGTCCCCAGTCAAGGATCGAGAGGTGCAGATTGGTGCTGTTGCAGCGACTCCAGAGTTGTATTTGTCTTGGAGCCAGTTACATTACTTTGTTATCATCTTTCTGATGTATCATCTTATCTTGTTATGTGGTTCCTGCTCATATTGGGAAACATGTTTGTATCATTGTAAAACTTGAACAGTGTAAAGTAATGAAAAGGATGTGATGTAATATTTATCATTGGTAAACCTTGCGTGGTTATGTATCCATATCAGATGTATTCAAGTATTGTATTTATTTAAGTGAATGGTTCCTATTGATGGTTTTATATATATACTTTCTCATGGATTAGATTTGGCTTTCATTCTTTATCATTGATGTATGGCATTAAGTTTCGTAATGTATCCTCGTGTACCCCAAGGGACGTAAATGATATTGGGTTTGTTTAAATGAATAGTCATGTCATAACTTTTGTGCATCTCATGCATGTTAGTTTTACTTAAAAAAAAAAATTATGTGGTAATCGTTGCCTTAGTTGTCCTTTGGGGTTCGCACGACGGGGCGTTACAACATGGTATCAGAGCATAGGTTCATACACTGGGCACTATGTGTGCTCACTATGTAACCTTGCGCCTAAACCCTTGAGTCGTGAGTTTCACTTTTCTATTGTCGGTGTTGTGAACCTGAGTTCTTCTATTAGCTGATGTCGGGTAGATGGTGCAAGAAACTGATGGGAAAGGGATAGGACCCTCGGTGTAGTGCGCAATGCACCGATATCCTTCCTATCAGGGATGCACTATGGACCTTTGTATCGTTGTGTGATGTAGTTTCCAGTGCTGTGAACTTTTTGTGAGTGAGTATGTCAAGCGTGCGTGGAATGTTCCCTTTTGTTGTCTTTGAGTGACAAATTATGCTTTCTTGAATCTGTGAAGGTGTAGAATTTTGATATACTTGTTAAATTCGTTGTAAGATTTGGTGTTGAATAATGATGGAAGTAGAGTGCTTTGTGTGAAAATGATGAGGTTTAATGAGAATATGTGCTAGTGTGGATAATAATGTTGCATTTTATGGAAATGTGGCATAGCAAGGGTAAAGAATATTCTGGAATTTTTAGTACTAATGTGTTATGTTTCCACCCTAGTTTGTGATTTTCAGGTAGTCGACTTCAAATCTTAAGGATGAAGGTAATTAATTGGCTATGTTTAACATGTTGACTTAATATGGTGTTGCACTTGATTAGTAATTGTATTAATGAGTATTTATGATATTTCACTTATGATAGTGTGTTAGAAGGACGATGTCGTATCACTCATTTGTGAGAGGCATACAACATTGCAATTCCCTCTACACTAGGTTGATTTGATATATATATGTTTTGCACAATGTTTGTTTGTATGCAGGATTGCAGGAACTAAGCCTCGATTCCACCTGCATTGTCAGGAAAGGGCGAGCATCCTAAACACCCAATAGGTCTGATGTGGAAAATAGGAGCTGACAAGAAGTTTCCCCAACCTAGTTCATCATCCGTCCTTGTGTTTGGCAAGTCAGTTTGGTTACCACTCCTTCACCACTTTCGTTTTGGTATCATTTTCTTATTGTTGGATTGTTTAATTATCCTGGCTTACTTGACGATGTTTAATTGGTGATTTTGTTATTGTGTGCTTGTGCTTATAATTGTTAATATCATTTTTAGTTTATGGTTTGTGCTTGAGCTCGACTTCCAGGAGTAAGTCGATGCCTAAGGGGGGGAGGATGTAGTGCCCCTCCATGTCGGTTGTTCCTGAAGTTTGTGCAAAGTATTTGTCTGGGCTTCATCGTTCACTATGTTATTTGATTTAGTCATGTTTAAACAATTAATTAAATTAAATTGATTGGAAAGTTCATTATAATAAAAGTAGAGAATTAAAATAGAATTCCTTATGAGTTAACGAAAAATAAAAATAAAATTAAAATAATAATTAAATAAATTAAGTTTATGAAATATACACTAAATATATGTCTTTATAAATAAATTAATTTTTTTAATATAAAAAGTATTGTACCTAGTTATAAATGAAATTTAATTTTCTAGAGAAGATAATTATTTAAAAATGGTAAATGAGGTGATGTCAAATAAATCTTAAAGATAAGGTTTGGAAAGTGTTGTTAAAGCAAAATAAAGATAGAAAAGGTGGAGTTTGTTTTAGTAAAGCCAAAAAAGATGGGAAAAGATGGTAAAACATAAAATCGTGTACATGCACAGCTTGAGGCGAGAGTAAAAAAATGAGAAACTTGCAGTTTTGGGATCTTAGAGATAAAATATTTCTATCCTTTATGTGCTTTATCTACGGGGGACTTTTAAAAATAAAATAAAAATAAAATAAAAAATAAAAAAATCTTAATTTCTGGTGGTGGATAATCTTTTTGGGCTTCAGGAAAAGGTTTTCCTTCGGGGGGTTTTTTGGGGAAAAAGGAAAAAGGAGAAGGGGGGAAGGGGGGAGAGGATGGAGGAGCCTGGAAGTGATTGGGCTACGACCTGGAGATTGGACTATCGAACCTACAACTGTGCCATCGTGTGTGACCAGGTTCCATCGCTTGCTCAACTCTACCCTATAGAAAAAGTAAATAGGGTGACTGTGTTCATAGCTAAACAATTTATTGTTGGTAATTTTTGAGTCGAATAGTTAATCAAGCCATGACTTGCAGTTTGATCTTAAATTTAGTATTCATTTTCAAATACTCCAATGCATACATAAGACATTCGATTTTCGCTGGAAGCCGAGTTCTGGCTATAGACTGTGACTACCCCTTGTATAATATTCCTCGCACCCTTGTTCTGGTGCTTTATAAGCCTGATATTTACATTGTCTGGAAGTTTCTTAAGCCTTGTTTCGCCTGTGTCATTCCACTTTCATGTCGTCCTCTTCATTGGAAATGTAGATATATTTTTTTGATATTAATCTTTTATGTACTCTTATCTGTGTTAGATGTAATCATCACACCCCTATTCTGTTACGCCTTTATATGATATATTGTCTTAAGAACCGATATGGACTTCGATACCTCCAAAACTGGTAAACCCTATATCTTATAGCAATGGAGATAAGCACTCTGTCTCAATTTCAATGAAGATGAATCAATGAAGATAAGCCTGGTAGTATTTCGTTGTATTAAGCTGCACATTTTGAAATATTGGAAATTGCAATTAATAGTTTATATCACTATTATAGCCGTCAAGGCCTTGAGGCTGAGGGTTGTAATAGTTATTTTCATTATGATAGTTCATTGAGACCATGAGACTGAGGACTTGGAACTATATTTGCATCAGTTGAAAGCTTGTTTGTGCCTCTATGTTGGTGACATTTGAAATTACGATAGAAACTATGGAGGTTGGGCGCGAGTTCCTGCCACAATAGCCTCCCTCTTTCTCTCAGAGCTCAGATCTGCCATAGGAACCATAGGTTTTGATCAACCCTGTATGTGATGAAATAAAGGTTATTGACGTGTGGTTATGCACAGGCCTCAGCCGCTAAGCATGTATAACTGTGTGCGTCTAGATCATAGACAAAGCTTGCAATATTAGTACGTGACTTTTGAGTGCGTCGTTGATTCAATTATTATGAGAACTTCACTGCACAATCCACTTTGTGCATAATCTTCATGCTTGGAAATTCGACTCTGCACCTAGCTTTTCTTCTCCTGTAGTTATTTCTCACTGACGATGGAGTCTTTATATTTTACGTCTGCGATAGTTCTATCCTTCAACCTTTAATTATCGCTAGTTATCTGATGTGATGCGCGTTAGGACAGTGCGTGTGTTGTTTGTTTGGATTCTGCCATTTAGTATTACCAATAATCTCTCAAGAACACTGTCCTTGTTTAATACGATGAATATGGTTCTCATCTCTCCGCGCAATTTCTCTTGCAGCAATATTTAAAATGAATTTAGATGTGGTGTGGCAGTCAGATCCCACGCAGAGATTTTTGACAACTCTGTTAGCGACAAATTAAGATCTTTATTTTTTTTTTTTTTCTTTTTCTCTTCCTTCCTTCGTGATTATTGCATTCTTCTCCCTGCTGGTTCGTTACTTTCCAGTGCGCTAAGTCTATGCTCCTTAGATTAATTTCAATGTTGGCCATTGCAATGCCCTGCGTTCCTCAAAACAGTCGCAATGGCACGTCAGTATATGTTTATGTGTTGTCGCCCTCACTCTTAAAATTTCATAGGAATTAAGTAAGAAAATTGGCACATCAGCGTAGGCTAGGATAGGCGGACATTTCTCATAACCTTAAAATAACGCCCTTGTATATTGTTGCGTGATTCTTCATCTGTCCAATGAAGTGGAAAGTGTACACCGAAAAACAGATCATGATTGTTTAATTCTTTGAGATTAATATTATAATTCATATAACATGAACGGGATGCTATAAAGGTATGAATATTAAAGTAATGATAAAATTAGAAACAAAGTATGATCGTGTGTGTGGGTGTTAGATCGTATGCTAATTGGTTATGGTCTCAATTCGCTGTCAAAGGCAGTAGTGTATTTAGTTTAAAACTATTTACATATCTACCTCTCTCTATGTATATATATATGTACACTCATCTATAATGATATGTATACATACGTATATGCATATAAGTATGTATAACCTATATATATGTGTATTACGATTCTAATTAAAGGCAACTTGTTGCATAGTTTCGTCAAAAGGATTCTATAATGTTTTTATTGAAACAAAAAAATTTAAAAAAATATAAAAATGGAGTGTTTATCGTAAATGACTTTATCTTGGTTTATAAAATCCTATGATACGCTCCTCTTAAATATATTCTCTTTAAACTTACCTTAAGGGTCTTCTTTTGCTGACAAGGTTATAAGCTATTGATCTTTCAGAATAGTTGTGTACTCATGCTATTTGTTAAACTTAAGAGAATGATCTCTCATGTCAATATCTTCTTTCGTGTTAAAAGACCTTCATTTCACACTCTATGATATAATTATTAGAATTGGAAGTAAATACTTGAATGTGTAATTAAAAGATGATTTGTTGTGCATAAACATACATGCGGATTGCTTTGGTGTTTTTTTTCATTTAAATGATTTTACTTGGGTAGATATATCCTCTTTAGATGTTCTAAATTATTTTATTTTTATTGAATAAATGGATTAATTGTATTCTAATGCTATTATTCTTAGGGTTGTGAATTGAATGTATTCATGGGTGTAAGGTTGTTTTTGAGTGAAAAGTTAAACTGTGTTGATGAGATAAACCTTCTTGAATGGATCTTTTCTTTGAGTTGGGAGTTATAGTTGATTTCCTTTTTATGATTCCATTCTAATGTGGTATCCTTTGAGTTGAATTGGTTTTGATGGATCTCTTTCTCTTGTTGCTTCTTTTTACCCTCATTTGTGGGTTGTCGTTCTTTTGGGTTCTAGAGGCTTGAGATTATTGTCAATTGATGTTCTCTCTTTATGTGCCCATGATGTGGCAAGTGTTTGATATCGTGATTTTAAAAGGGTTGTACATGAATTGTTCAGACATTGATTATGTGTTATAGCGAGATGGTTAATGCCTCGCGTAGTTTGGTCTTGAGATTATTTGTTTTTCGGTCATGGTACAACCCTTGCCTAGTTTGGTTTATGTTAGGGGTCTTAGGGAGAGTGGCTCTTCGTGGGCGCCGGCGCCTCAGGATGAGGAAGGGCTCAGGATAACCCACGAAAGAGTAGTTAAACAAGTGATAACCTAAATAATAAAATTTAGAGGGTTGGGTAGTTTAAAAAAAATACAAGATAATAAAACATTGGATTCCTCGGCTATGCACTAAGGCTACCATAGACTAGTGATAGACTGAGAAGGCCGTGGTCGGCAAAGTCATAGTCTCGTCCTCACGAGAGATTATAGGCTCCGCATTAGCTACCCTATGGTGCCGGCGCCTCAGTTAGGAGGAAGGGCCAGGAGATCCATAGATGGGTGCCGGCGCCTCAATTGGAGGAAGGGCCAGGAGAATCCCATGAGAGCTATGCGATGACACTCTCCACTTGACACCCTTGTGCTTGTTTGTAGTTGCCTCTGGTTATTGTATCTTTATGTTGTTCTCGAGGGCTAGGGAATCCATAGATGGGTGCCGGCGCCTCGGTTGGAGGAAGTGCCAGGAGATCCCATGAGAGCTATGTGATGACCCTCCCGACTAGACACCCTCGTTCTTGTTCTTGTCGCCTCTGGATATTGTAGTCTTTATGTTGTTTCAGATTCTTGTGGAAATGATTTATGGATGCTCTTTGGTGACTTTCTTAACTGTTGTTGCTTGGGTTAAATGTGATGAGTTTCATTTGATTTGGTTGACTCATGAATGTTGTTGATTATGTCATTGTAATCCGTGAGTTTCATGATACCTTTGTATGATGTTGAGTCTTGTGGTTCCCTGTTTGGATGTTCTTGGTTGAGGTCCTTTCTTGTCAGCTCCTTAGCACGGGGGGTGGGTCTTCGGACCCACGTGGTCGGGTGGAACGTGCTAAGCACCCCATTGGGTCCCCAGTCAAGGATCGAGAGGTGCAGATTGGTGCTGTTGCAGCGACTCCAGAGTTGTATTTGTCTTGGAGCCAGTTACATTACTTTGTTATCATCTTTCTGATGTATCATCTTATCTTGTTATGTGGTTCCTGCTCATATTGGGAAACATGTTTGTATCATTGTAAAACTTGAACAGTGTAAAGTAATGAAAAGGATGTGATGTAATATTTATCATTGGTAAACCTTGCGTGGTTATGTATCCATATCAGATGTATTCAAGTATTGTATTTATTTAAGTGAATGGTTCCTATTGATGGTTTTATATATATACTTTCTCATGGATTAGATTTGGCTTTCATTCTTTATCATTGATGTATGGCATTAAGTTTCGTAATGTATCCTCGTGTACCCCAAGGGACGTAAATGATATTGGGTTTGTTTAAATGAATAGTCATGTCATAACTTTTGTGCATCTCATGCATGTTAGTTTTACTTAAAAAAAAAAATTATGTGGTAATCGTTGCCTAGTTGTCCTTTGGGGTTCGCTCGACGGGCTGCTACATGTTTTCTAATTCTCTATGGTAGTTTCTCCCCGAGGTACTGTTGTCTCAAGCTCCCCCTATCTTTCTATCATTTGCAATTTCTTCATCATCAAGGGGTATTGTAATGGTGTCATCCACCATTCCATCCCATGCTTCATTCTTAATAAATATAACATCCCGCTGATTATAACATTCTTGGTGATGGGATTGTACAATTTATAGGCTTTTGACTCTTCACTATAGCCTATGAAGATGCATTTTTCTCCTTTGTCATCAAATTTCTGCCTCTTCTCCTTTGGCACGAGTGCATATTCCACACACCCAAATATCCTTAAGTTCTCAACACTCCATTTGTTGTTTGTCCACACCTCTTGTGGAATCTTATCACAGATAGCCTTTGTGGGGAACCTATTCAGTATATAGACTGCTATTGCTACAACTTCTCCCAAAAATATGTGTGATAGTGCTTTTTTTTCAACATACTTGTCATATCTTAAATGGTCCTATTTTTCCTCTTGACAACTCTATTTTGTTGTGGAGTATGCCTAGTTGTGAATTGTTTGTGAATGCAATCATCCCTACAAAAAATTAGGAATTCTTTGGAGATGTACTCTCCTCCTCTATTTTTTCTAAGGGTTTTGAGGTAGTGAGCACTCTCCTTTTCAATTACTTCATTAAACCACTTAAACTTCTCAAAGGATTTTGATTTGTTTTTCAAGAAATATACCCATATTTTTTTGTTATAGTCATCTATGAATGTAATGAAATATGTGTTTCCTCCTAATGTGGGGGTTTTCATGGGTCCACACAAATCTGAGTGCACTAATTCTAATGGTTCTTTTTCTCTCCTAGAGTACCCAAATTGGAAAGGTTGCCTATGTTGTTTTCCTAAAATGCAAGCCTCACACTTGCCGTCAAGTTCTATAATGGATGGTAAACCCCTAACTATTCCTTTCCTAGACAATAAACTCAAAGTTGAAAAGCTTAAGTGCCCATACCTTAAATGTCATAGTTTGGATGGGTCTTTCATGACTATCTTGAAATCAAACTGTTGTTCAACTGTCGACTGTTGTCCAACTATTGTGAGTGTCAGCGAACAATGTTGTTGTTTGTTTGTTGTTTTTGTCGCAAACACTATGTGCATCCTAAGAGGAAAAATTATGTTTCTCATCATTTGCACTGCAACCATCACTTTCTTGTTGCCTCATTTATCAAATATCTTACATTCTCCATTCTCCATCAGGATTTTGTAACCATTTTGGACCATTTGTCCAATGCTCAATAGGTTATGTTTTCTATCGGGGGCATAATAGACATCCTATATTTTTTGTCTTTCACCATTCTTCATTTGGATGTTGACAACACCTTTTCCAATCATGAGAACCTTCTCATTATTTCCTATTTTGATTTATGTTTTTATACTGTTGTCTACGGAGGAAAAAAAGTTCTTGTTACCACTCATGTGGTTGTTATATCTGCTGTCCAAGTACCATACTTCGTCATTGCTATGCTTAGCAAGGTTGCAAACAATGAAAACATTTGACTGCTTGTCATTTTCAGCTTTGTTCTCATTTGCTACATTAGCATTATGACCTCCATGGTCACGCTGCTTCTTTCTACACTCTCTAGCATAATGGCCATATTTGTGATAGTAATAACACAGCACATTACTTTTGTTAGACCTCTTATTTGAATTGTTGTTCTTCTGGTTCTGGTTTGCTGACTGTGAGATGCTCAACTCCTCTGTCCTGTCAGAGCCTCCTCTTCTAGAACTGCTTCTTCCTCTACCTCTTTTCAAGAACTCTACTTCTGTTTCTTCCTCTTCCCCAACCTTTTGCATTGGTATGAGCTTCAAATGCTTTCTCTAGGGAAGGAGAAGATCTATTCAACCATTGCTCATGTGTTTGTAGTGAACCCATCAACTCATCTATAGTCATTTTAGACAAAGTACGTACAAGATCATGATGGGCCAAAAAGTGGCAATATGATGGGTATGTGGCTAACGACTATTTTTTTACACAAAATTGATGAAATGAAAAGGGTTTTTAAAGGAGATTCTCAGCTTTCCACCAATATAATTTATGCTTTACTTTGAATTTAATAAGTAATTATTATTCATTTTCTATTCAAATTATGACTAAAGTTCTGATTGATAGGCTGATTGGAAAACATCTATAGCTTTCAAATGATATCATATTTTTTGAATCCAAAATATGTGTCACATTCTATGATTCACATACTATAGGATTAAAAAAAATAAAATTGAATTTTATGAAGTTTTGACCAAGTTAAGGTGGTCAGACATACAAGTTTTTATATTTTTTAAAAAGTTGTAATAAGAAATTTGTAATTAATTATTTACTTGGAAAAAAAATACAAAAAACATATGCATCACATCGGGGCATGATTGCACTTCTTTCTCCATCTCCGTCGAAAACTAGTTTTTTATCAGAAAACAACATTTTTAAAAAGTGACGCTCAATGTATAACACAACTTTTTTTCCATGAAGCATAAAATTCTAATTATTTTAAATTTATGTTTGTAACTATGATAGTTAGTGCTTCCACTTGGTTAGATAGTTTTTTATTGAATATTTTTTCTTTAATCAAGTTACAAATTCAAACCAATTACAATTCAGACATAGCGCGACCGTCTAATGTGTAACTTTTTTTGTATGTATCAAAAATAAATTTTATTTATTTTGTTCAATCAAGGACTTCAATATCTGGTGCACTCATATTTTTCAATTTTTCCACATGTGCAAAACATAGAGTGTAATACCCCCATGTTTCTGATACTATTTACTATTATTGTTTGCTTTATATGTTAGTGTGATACTGAATTGTGATGGTGATTGATTCATCATTTTGGTGTCTGTGGTTGTGTAGTTTAATTGATTGCTACAATTGATATTTTATTATGATTTATGATACTCTATATGTAGGGTTTGGATTATTTTATTAGGTAATGCTTTCTCTCTAATGTTTTAAATGTCGATGTGATAATCGTAGGGTGATCATGTGATTTGAATTATGTGTTATTTTATAATGCAATGGTTAGTAATTAATTATGATGCAGTAGTTAATTAGCATGTTATCTTATGATCAATTGGTTAGAAATGTTAGTTATGGATATTGTAATTGTTAGAATAGATTAGGTGAGAGGACAGTATAGCATCACTTGTTCACGAGTGCCCTGCTACATTGCAATTCCTTCTCACGGTAGGATGTTGATTATAGATATATATATATCTATATATACATGTGCTACTTGACATTTGCTTGGATGCAGGATTGCAGGAATAAGTCTCGATTCCACCTGCTTCGGCAGGACAGGGCGAGCAATAAACTAGCCCAATGGGTAAAAATGTTGAAAAAGGGAGTAGGTTTGGAAGCGTCCCCGTCCCAAGTCCGTCGTCTGTTGTGAGTCATGTTATGACTGTGGTTTTCATTCTCGTTGTTTGTGTAGTTTGTTTTGTTGAGGTGTTCAATTGATTTATGGTTCATGTTTATTTAAGTAACCTTATTTTTATAGGATAATGGATTAAAGTTGTTTAGTTGTTTGATTTAATTGTGTGTTAGTCGAATATTAAATTTAAATATATTATAAATTTAAAAGTGATTCAATTTATTTAAAAGAGTAAATAATTATTTTTAATTAATAATGTTGACAATAATTAAATTAAATAAATATTGTTAAAGATAATTAAATAATATCTTTTTACTAATATTAAATTAACAAAATCTTGCATAGATAATAGCTTGTTTAAATAAATTATTTTAATTACAAACTGTAGATAAATTTGTGCTTTTAAAAGCTGAAAAGGACCAATAGGAAGGAGACTTTTTGTGAAAAGAAAGCAGGGAAGCTTTATTGAGTTTTATTTTTGATTTATTATTTGGAGAAGATTATTCACACACAAAACTTCTACTCTGTTGTTTTTGGATCTGAAAAAAAGAAAGATAAAAAAAAAAAAAAGAATTTTGTTTGTGGAAAACTGGGGAGAAAATAATTGTTTTGAAGATAGATAGAGCCGAGGAGGAGCTGCAGGAGGAATTCGAAAGGAGCTTTCAAAAGGGGATTCTTCCTCAGACGAAGGACTCCAGGTTCTTCCTTTGCTATTTATTATTTTATTGTGCTTTGAATAATACCTGTTGATGCATGTATTGAAAAATTCATAGAAAGAAATTCTGTGGTTTGAAATTATATTCGAATAAAACTCTTGATTTTCTATTGAAAACATTAGTTAATCTGTTCTGAAATTCTTTATCTTAGTAGGAAAAATTGTTGTTTTAAATAAAAATCGTTTCAGATTGAAGGTTGAGTTTGCATGTAGATCTGTATTAGTAGGGAAAAATCTATCGATTATGATTTGAAAACCCGTAGTATTTGAAAGGAAAACTATAGCAAAATCCTCTGAATTTCTTCATTATAAAACGTAGTTGTTGAAATAATTGTGTTGAAAGAAGAAAATTATTATTACTATGAATTGAAATTTATAAGTCTAATTTCTTCTTAAATCTGTTTGAGAAAAAAAACAATTCTCTGTTGAATCACTTGGAGTGTATATATAAATATATATGTATTGTTTGTTTATATATATATATATACATTTAATTCTGTCTTTCTTTTTAAACAGATATATTTTACTGTGGGTTGAGCTATTGTTCTGAAATATATTCCAATAAAATAAAATAATCTAAATATATATATATAAATTAAAAATACGTTCATGTGCTCTTTGTTTCCGTGCCCGTATGGGCGAATGGAAATTTTAAAAGAATTTTTGAAAAGTAAAATAAAATTTAAAAAAAATTAATAAATAAATTTTAATAAGTAAAAAATTTGAATTTGGGGAATGGGGGTCGGCTGGAGCCGTACCCCCACGGCCCCTGTGGACGGCCACTGGCAGCTGCCACGGGCTGCGCACAGCAGCCCAGGCTGCGCACGACAGCCTAGGCTGCTGGTCACAGCCTATGGAGGCTGTGGCCAGGCCACCAGCTGCCACCTGTGGTACACACTACCACAGGCCGACAGCGATGGTAAGTTTTTGTTTATTTTTGTTTATTTTTATTTTATGCATTTTAGTTTGTGTATTATATATTATTTTAATATATATTATATATAAGTTAATATATACTAATATTATTTAATATATATATTAATATATATAAATATATTATATATTATTTAATATATATATTATTATTAGTATCTAGTATTTGTTAATTATCTTAATAAAATATAATTTTTAAAATGGGATATTTTGGATTTCGTAATATACGTTTGGAATAATGACTTTTGCAAAAGTATTTTATTTTTAATATATATATTTGTGTAATTCGTTTATGAAATTTAATATATATTTTAATGTATAAATATATTTTAAGAATACGATATTTTGATATTCTGAATTAATGATATAATATTTATTGACATGCAATGATATAGTATGATTGAGAAAATTAGAAGTAAACGATGTGTTTGATTTAGTTACTTATTTTTGAGTTGTGGATTTATTTATTTGATGGAATTTGTTGTTCGTGGTTAACTGTATTATGACGTTGTTTATCCTTTGGTTACTCTCGAGATCATGCATGTTGATTTAATTTGATTTTCTTAAACTTGAGTCTAGGCCATGTAGAAAACCTTTGAGTTAACTTATTCAATTATAGGATTCTAAGTTGTGGTTAGGACTTCCAGAGGCGAGGATTTTGTATTTGTGTTCGATCTTGTATTTTGATGTTGTCCATATGTTTTGGCTTCGGATGTGGTATTGATGTATACTTGGATCGTAATCGTTTATGAATGTCATACATGTGATTTTGGGCGAGAGGGTTGTGCCTCGCGATTGAGCCATTGTTGGTTCGGTTTTCCTTGTTGATATAGTCCTGTGAGTTGGATATTTTCGTGCTAGAGTGTCTAGAGAGAGTGGCTCTAGTGGGGGTCGGCGCACAAAGGGGTTGTCTGGGTAACCCACATAGAGTTAGATTAATCAGTGATAACTTAAGTAATAAACCACAGGTGGGGATTAAACACTAATAAGATAATTGTGAAGCCTCATCCGCCTGTTAGTGCTATCACAGACTAAAGGGGACTGAGAAGGCCATGGTTGGCAAGGTCATTACCTTGTCCTCACGAAAGGTCAATGACTCCGCATGAGTGACCCTGTGGAGCGGCGCCTTGAGATAGGTCGTCTGGAGAACCATAGATGGAGGCGTCACCTTAACTTGGTTGTCTGGAGAATCCATTTATAGATGGAGGCGGCACCTTAACTTGGTTGTCTGGAGAATCCATGTAGAGATGGAGGTGGCACCTTGTAATAGGTTGTCTGGAGAATCCATGTGAAACCATGCGATGACACTCTACTCTAACATTCTATTTGTGTTGATTACTGAAGTCCTCTGGAAGTGATTTATTGATTTATCTTTGGTCATTGTTGGAAGTAGTATTTGATATTATGTCTTGAGTTTCGTTGATGTTGTGAGTGTGACTTGTTGTTATGTTCAGAAGTGGTTTGTTGTGCCTTTTGGATTTGCCATTGTTGTGTTTCTTTGTGGTCTTTGGTGTTAAGTTATCTTCTTGGAGTTAGTCTTTGCTGTTGTTAGACGTACTTGGTCGGGGACCCTTCCTTGTCTACTCTCAGCACGGGGGTGGTTGGGTGGAACGTGCTTCGCACCCCGTTGGGTTTCCCCTTCTATTACAGGTGTATCTTTATTGCAGAGCTTTTGGAAGATGTTGATGATCCAGTTATTCTTATGTACCAGATAGTTGTATATACTTCAGTTGTAATGTATTTAATGCATTTATTGATGTATCGTCTCCCACGTGTGATGGGGTGACCTCGATGTAAATTGGATATGTGGTTATTGAGATGTATGCTTGGACAGTGGTATTTCACCATCTTTTGGATGTGATGTATATTCAGGCCTTGTATGTATTCAAGAACTGTCACTTGTAATAGTTGGTTACGTTATGTTGTGTCTATTGAAATATGTAACACTTTATATCTTTATAATTCCATGTATTGTCCTATGTGCATGTGGTATTAATATGGTTATTGTTTAATGGATATGTAAATGATGAAATGAGAATTAATAGATTTATATAATTGATTAATTATTGTTATCTTATTATCGTGTTATGGGTTAGAATAGTCATGTCACTTCGTGTACCCCTTTGGAACAAGTTGTGCCTCTTAATATAATGTTATGTTGTAATACTTAAGTATGTTATTATATTCTTTTTTTAAAAAAAATTGTTTCGTTGTTTTAGTTCCTTTGGGGTTCGCACGGCGGGGCGTGACATAGAGCTTGATTTTCGGTGAAAAACCTACATTCACAAGAAATAAAAAATAAATATAATAATCAAATGAAATTTTATTAAAATTATAATTTTTTGGAAGCTTATAATAAGGACTACAAATTTTTAAAAAAAAATAAATTAAAAGAATTCATTTGATCCCCCGAAAGGTAAATCAAAAGTGGTTTTTTATCAACATTTTGATAGATGTAAAGGAGACTCTGTTATAGGTATGGTTTAAAACTAGTGGGGTTCTATCCAAGGGGGCTTTGTCTAAGGTAGTTTAATCAAAGCATCTTCAATTGAAATCCTTTAAATGGAACATTTCAAGGCTTAAATCATTATATTTTCTAAAAATATGTGATTTTGACAAAAATCAGTATCTCCCAAAAATTGTAAACCACTATTGTGGCAGCTCAGCCATTTATAAATAAAATATCTTCTATATGAATTTCAAACTTCTATTACAAACTTATATAAAAAATTCTATTACAAACTTCTATTTCAAACTTATATAAATAAAATATCTTCCATATGAAATTATCATGTATGCATACATATACTTCTCTATCCGCATACCCCTTGCACCCCTCCTGGTGCAAGTGCTAGTTAATATAGGTGGAGGGCTAGTCGAGGGGTAGCCCTAGCCATAAGAGGCTCTTTCTTTGGCAGTGCTAACCCAAAAGTTTCCTCAATGTTTAAGCTATTCTTCCCTGGTGGCAACTCCCAATCAAAGGCATGGATCAATGACCCTAAATTGTACTCTACAATAGAAATTCCCATCCTAGTACCAGGACACATACGCCTTCCTGCACCAAAGGGTATGAGTTGGAAGTCACCACCAGATGGATCAATTTTGGAACCAACAAACCTATTGGGATTAAAATCTAGGGGATTGTCCCATATTTCTGGGTCCCTTCCAATACCCCAAATATTGAGTGTGAAGTGTGTTCCCTTAGGTATGTAGTAGCCACCAACTTGACAAGCCTTTGTAGAAACTCGTGGAAGGACAAGAGGAGTGGGAGGGTGTTTACGAAATACTTCCTTGCAAATGGCCACTAAGTAGGGAAGCTTTGGAATGTCTGATACTTGGAAGTGCCTATCTTTACCAATAACTTCATCCATTTCAGCCTGGGCATGTTTTAGAAGTTTGGGATTTAGGATAAGCTCAGAAAGTGCCCATTCTATCACAATACTTGTTGTGTCAGTTCCTCCAGTGAACAGATCCTGCAAAACACATAAAACAAAATCAATTATAATTTAATTTTTTCACTTCAAAATAATATGAAGAATAATCCACAATATTCCAATCCTACTATCTACTAGTGCACATTAGTATATCTTAACCTAATATAAAATGATTATAGAAAGACACAATTTTATATAGTATAGTGGCAAGTTACCTTGATCTAAGATGAGGTCCCCCAATTATAATGTTTAGCTTTAATTTAAAAAATCATAAAACCTTATAATTCTATGTCTATAGTTTAAACTTTTTATTTATTATTGACTCATTTGCATAGTTTGAAATTAACTAATAGACTTTGTTTTTAATGGTCAATTATTTTTTTATGAGCATTAGAAATATAAATGATAGTATTAGTTACTCTTCTATTTGAATATTTAATATTATCCTGCACATTAATTTATTTTGTATTATCATTTCCTAAAAGATTAAAATATTAAAACAAACATTTCACACACTAGTAGAGCAAATTATCAATATATCCAAAATGTTTATGGTATAATTAATGTTTGAAAAATTAAATGAACATAAAACATTGTCAGTCTTATTTGAAAGGTACTTGAATGATAGTTTATCATACTAATATTCTTAATAATTCAATATTTTCTACATAAACAAATAATTTTCTGAGCTTGAAACTTTATGCTTCATTTTTAATCTATATTTAAATAAATAAAAAGATATAATATTTCTAATGAATTGTATCAAAAATAGATATTTTACCAGAAGAAGACCCTTGATATTATCATCAAATAGCCTCTCTTCCTTTCCATCAAAATTATTCTTTTTAGACATAAGCACATCCAAGAAATCTGGAGTTGCTCGTTTGTTAGCGGTGGCCTACTGTTCTGCAATCATCTTATTTAATGTATCATCGAACCATTTTGCTATCTTATTCATACTCCCTTGTATCCTATTCAAATCCATCCATGCAATAGAAGGTATAAAATCACCTATATTAAATTTCCCTCCTATAGCTAAGAGCCCCACTATATTGTCCTTGAACTGATTGGCCTCATCCCCTTGACCCTCAAAAACTCGCTTGCTTAAAATCATTTGACTAAAAATGTTGGTTGTACAAATGCTAAGTAGTTCTAGCACATTTACTGTCTGGTTATTGCAACTCTGAACAAAAATGGATTTAAGCATGCGACTTGTCTCAAGTTCTCTTACTGGCTGCCAGTCATCTAATGCCTTACCACCGAACATGTGAATGTTGCATAGCTGATTAAAAAAGAGTTTAAGGTTAAACTTAGCCAATTTCTTTCAAAAACAAATCTAACATTATAAATAGAAATTTATACCAACTAATCACTAAAAATTAATTGATAAACACTTTCCACAAGAGCTATGAATCAGTGAGATCACAAATGGGAACCTCATCCTCAATTTAAATATTCCACAATTGCATCCCAATGAAGTTTGAACCTTGATGGAAAGAAAAACACCACAACAAATTATCCATCATACTATATCACTATTGACCACTGTTAAATAATTTTAACCGTTTCATAATTCATCTCATTTTTCATAGCAGAGTTGTTTTTTCATACTGGGCATTGAAAGCCACACTATATAGTCCATATAACCAGGAAGGAAAGAGCATGTATAGGGTGTAATGATAATAGCAGGCTTAGAAACAACTAACAAGCATTTTGGGATGAGTTTTGGATTTGGTGGCTTATTTTAGAGCAAGATCAATACACAATCTCAGACAATATTGCAATTGCACAGCCTTGTTTCAGGGATTTTTTAAAGATTCTGGGATTGATTCTACTTGCAATATAATTTATTTATTCCACTTTATGCACTATTTTTATTTGCATTGGCTTTAAAATCTTTGGATTTGGTGGTTCAGGTTTTTTTAAAAATATGTTAGGATTTGGTGGTTCAGGTTTTTTTTTGGGTTTTTCTTCTTTATTTGGATATTGCCTGAATTCAATAGGAGAGAAATTTCATTCGGATTATGATGAAAAGCATAATGGATGAAGACATGGCTTGTCTGTATTTAGAGAATCTAAGACAGACTGCTAGATTTTTTTTTTGATTGAATGAATTATTTATTTTATTTAATAGTCAAATAGTCAATATTAATTTTACAACATACCTACAGTAAAAAGTGATAAATATCTTTTTTCATTAATTTAAATTAACCCTTAACTATTAAACTGAATAATGTTTAAGATCAATAGAAATTATCTAAATCACTCATATCATCCTGTAAAGGAATTCATCAATTCATGACCTCATAAACCTGCAATTTACAGATATTGAAAAGGAAAAAGAAAGAGGAAAATGAAAATGAAAATGAAAATTTCTCACATGAATTTACCAAGAATAGATGAAGATAATCCCTTTTTTCTAATTTCATTTATTAAAATAGAGGTTGTAGGGAAGTATGCTATAGAGATAAGAGCAATGGTTCTAAAGAATATGGTGGCGATTTCTGAAGCTCCCAGAAAATCTTTTGAAACCAAAGAACCACAAGTCTAATTAGCATTATAGATTACATCAAAGTAGAAGGGTGAATAATCATCTATCTAAAGATTATAATTTAATTCTCCATTAAAACTAATAACAATTTTCTTGCTGAGTAGAGCCTAAATGAAGACTGTATTACATAAAAGGGCAGATTTTTCTCATACCATCAAATTTTTTAAAGAATTATATATATATATATACACACTACATGAAAAGACAGATTTTTTTGATACCATAAATTTTTGTAAAGAATTATAATTGTATATATATTTAATTTTATATGTTTTTCTTTCAAATAAACTATGATATAACATTTAGATACAACCATAAATAGATAACCATCACAAAAATATTTGGTTGCAGGTTGGCCATCAATTTTAAGCTATTGATATGTCTCTATCTAAATCTAAAACAAAAGCTTAATGGATACCAGATTGACACAGTTCATCTCTAAAAAGCTTCTCTAAAAATAAATAGATATTTTAGAAGGCTGTGGTGAAATACCTTTCTGAACATCTTCCAACGGTCTCCATAGGGAGCCCACCCCATGTCCTGCATGTTGTAAGAGGAAAAATTAGACATGAAATTGGTAGTCCTGTTGGAGAAATTTATATCCAAAGTCTTCAAAAAGGCCTTCGCAGCAGGGGTGTTGGCCACCACCATTTTAGAAGGCTGAGCTTAAACGTCACACACTAAGCTTTGACCACTTAGTGTGTGGATGTGGACCCCATTAACCTGTTCTGTTCCCCTTCCAAAATCCGTTTTTCTAAACAGCTGCTATGACAGTCAGTGGCTGGCAGTTCTCCCGCACATAAAAAAACTATGTTCAAATTCAAACATACTATTCCCACGCTGAAGTTTGGTAGATACCCTAAAATATTTGCTAACATAATTGAATAAAATAGTCTAATGGAAAATGGTTATTACAGCGTATGGGTGCCCTCAGAAGGCAGTCGCACTGTTTCATCATATCCAACAAAAAGGCCTCAAACCCGATCAATTTGCCTCTATGCCAAAATGGGAGCTTTGGAGCACGATTTACATATCCATAAAAGAAAAAAATGATAGGGGACTTTTCCTAGATGATGTTGGAAATGGTCTGGTGGACATGCTTCCAAAATGTAGAAGCATGGACAAGGCACGTGAACTATTTTACCGAATGCCTCAAAGAAATGTGGTTTATTGGAATGCCATGATTGCAGGATATGCACAAAATGGATTTATTGAAAAGGCTTTAGAAATTTTCAAGCAAATGCAAATTGGTAGGTGTGAGAGATTTGGAACACGGTATGGGCGCACATCAGAGAATAATGGATAGAGGAATTTTGTTTGTACTTGCATCTGCCCTGGTAGACATGTATCCATAAATGTGGAAGCATAGACAAGCATGTAAACTGTTTCACAAAATGCCTTAAAAGATGTCACCTCATAGAATGCTATGATTGCAGGATTTTCACAAAATCTATTGAAGATGAAGGGCCTTTCATTTGTGTTATTTAACTTAATAATAAGTTCTGCACACAGATTGTTTTTGTGAGTTTAGTTTGAGATGCTAGAAAATTGTTTGTGAGAGTTTGAGAAAAAAAAGAAGCTCTAATTATTTGGTTGTCATTAATAATTTAATTGTTAATAATTGTTGTTCAAAGACATTTTGATTATTTGTTCCAGCTTTTTTGCTTTACAACATATCATGCATTGCAACCAATACCTTTGAAAGGCTGTCAAATAGTTGTATTAGCTTAAAATTAAGTTTCATACAGAGAGTAATTCTTAAATTTGGTCAATAAAAGTAGGAAAATGATTTATCTTATTAGTAGGGATGAGGTGTAAGATTGTTATTGATCATATGTAAAAATGACAATTTTCTATTTTTTGGGTCTCAAGGTTGTCGCAATATAAGTGATCTTTAGATTATCTAGAGTCAAAATATTATGCTCCTGTCTATATTCAACTATAATTACTAACTGATCTTGCCATTATAGAGATATTGGTAGTAGGTCAATTTCCTCAATGATTAATGCCTCACATAATTTTTCATTAATTTAAAATCATTTCTTGTGATGTTATATAAGGATATTATTATATGTCCCCATAAATTTAATGATATTCTCATCATTCTAAAATGTACCTAGAGAAACAAGATTGTGTTGTTCCCAAATGATGAGTTTGGGATAGGTAACTAGGAGTCAATAGTACAAATGGAGGTTTCATGGAAGAATTTGGTAATTTCAAGATTATCAAAGAATTTAGCGATGGGTTGGACCTTAATATTTTCAATATTAGGAGACATGTCTTTTATAACAATATTCATGAGTTTTCATTTAGTTTATTAAATTTATCATTAGGTGGTATGTATCTTAAGCATCAATTTTTGATACTTTCTTATATAAAGAGTATATCAAGAACACTTTAGTTGTGGAGCCAAGGTCTTTGCCACTACATTTCATGTTCATACAAATGTGGAGTATTGTGGGTATTTTTATTTTAGGAATCATAGTGTGAACTCTTTATCTCATTAATCAATCTAGGAGCTAGTTGCACCTTCAATTTCTTCATATTTTAGTAACCCATGTTGGACAAATGTGTTGGTACTAAAATGCATGATGGTTTGTGTCATTTTTTATAAAGGATGAGGTCAATTATGAGATCATGGAGATAAAATGATCATGATGATACAAAATGTGTTGTTTAAATCATACTCTCCATAGTCAATGTTAATGATCTTGATTTGAGCTTTGAGAGGTGGAGTGGTAGGTGTATGGGATCAATGTAGTAATAAGATGGCATAATTGTTGGACATGAGTGGAAATTTTGGTTTTAGGATTTTGATAGTCCTCTTGGTGAGACCCATATCTATTGAATGAGGTTCATATCTAATGACTTAGTGTGAGAGTCTAACTCACTCCCCACCACCACTTTGCGGGATATTAAATTTATTGTAAGCTTAGCCTAATGAAAAATGTACCTCAAAGGGAGATTAATTCCATTATCTAATTTATATACCTCATTGTAACATAAGGGTTCTAGGTTGCTACTAGGTGATGAAACCCAAGTCAGCCACCAAAAAGAAACTAAAATAAAAGGACTTATCACTTGCAACATGAGGGAAGAGTATACATGGATTTATCCTTTTGAGGGGATTTTTATTAATTAAAGGGATGAATTTTATTCCTAATTTACTTAGGGTACACATATGATACTTGTTACTTTATGTCTCAAGTCATAATATTAAGACGTGCATATCATAATTTTATCTATTCCTATGTCTCACCTTGGCCTATGTAACCAAGTAGTTCTCTTTACATTTTTAATTCATATTCACTGTATATTTACATACTTTGAGAGAATAACATTATTCTCATATTTCATCACTCTTGTGCTTTCATTGAAGCTCCTAGATATTGGGTGGCTATAAATTCAATCGAATATTTTATGGTATAGAGCATTCTATACCAAATCTTACATTAAATAGCCATGAAATGAATAATACATTTATAATATTGTACATAGTCAAAATTTTAGAAAGTGAGATAAATGAAAGATTATCCTTGAATATAATTTAGGATATTAGCCAATATTATAATTGATTCATCCAATTTATTAAATTTATGTATATAAAAATGGAAGAATAAGAACCATACCAGTATATATTCACGGTATTTTGACTAAGATAGACACACATAAATATAGGAAGGACCCTAGATTCCTCTCTACGATATCTAAAGATGGTTCAAGATCCAAGATGGTTGAAATAGCTACTCTATTGGAATATAAGGATGATAAAGAATTAAGAGTAGATGATTATAAAATTACTACTATAAACATGGGACAAGAAACCAAAGATCAAGAAAAATAAGTTCATTTAGTAGTTTCCGTTATGGTCTCAAGGATGAATATAGATAAGAAGATAAAGAAAGAACTGAAGAAGTAGATAGAAAAATTGCAAGCATATATCAAGCAATTGGCTGCTCCATTATAATTGATAGATGTGCATCTCTTTCTCCTCTAGTAATAATATACCAACAATAAATATCCTTTCCAAAAAATTGAAGGAATATCTTCCTTGGTGTTCTCTATTTGTTAGGAAATTCATCCTCTCCCAATTTCATCTTCATTGACAAATGTGCATGGTCCAACAAGCTTATGAGGCCATAATTGCTAGCTAGAGGTAAAAGGAATAGTTCCCCAACTTGCACTCAGTTAGGTTGACATGTCATCACACATAATAGTCATGAATGGTTTCTCATATGACACCTAACAAGGATATGTTGTCAGGATTTATGCAACTAGATGACTACTTTAGGTGTAGTGAAAATGGATTTATCAAAAGCTCTTGGCTAGAGGATAGAGTAGATTTGGTGCAAAAACATAGAATTTGGTCACAATTAACTTTATTAAAATGAGTTATAAATTGGAGAAGGAAATGGAGTTGACTAAAACATAGAATATTATCATCCAACTTAAGGCCTAGATAAAAGTTGAGAAAAACTCCTAGGGAAAGATGGATGCTAAATAAAAGTTATAACGTAGTACATACTAAGATAAACAAGGCCAAGTTGATAATAGGAGATTGAAAACAAGTGAAGAAGCTTGAGGAGTCATAGAGGAGGATAGATGAAGATACCAAGCTGTAAAAATAACTAATGGAGCTAAGGGATACTAATTCTTAATAATTATAGGTAATTAACTAATTATAGTTGGAGCTTCAACTCACCAAGAAATTGTTTGGGCTAACATCCCTTGTTAAAATGTACTCATCTTATTAGGCCAAGCTTGTGGAGATGATTGTGGAAATAAGTTTTGTTTTGAAGTTCATTGCCTCCACTCAATGCCTAAACATAAAAGTGAAGGATGGGGTGGATGAAGTGATCCTATATTTAACCCCCAAGGTTCCGCAAGTTAAAGTTCTAGTTGAAAAACTCTACGATCTTCTAAATGAGAAGCTATTGGCAATCAATGTGGAAATAAGAGAACAACAATAGTGAAGATGAATGAGGTGGTAAGCAAGAATAAGGCCACACTAAATTTTTCACCAAGTTAGCCACTTAGAGAAGGTCATGAAAGGAATGAGGGAGCATATAATCTCTTTGGTTCAACAAGTGATTCTCTCTTGATTACTAGCTAATGATATAGTGCTCCAAGAAAAAAGAATTGAAATAAATGATCATAAACAAAGAACAAAACTAAAAATCCTTGTAAGGATGGGCACATATGTTAAGAATCAAATAAATAGAAGAAATCATCTATCTAATTGCATGGTTATAATTCTAAGAAAATATTGTTGTGGAAAGACCCAAAGACATCTCCCATTAAGATATCATTGGATTAGATAAGGTCTTTTAGGCCTTAAAAAGAAAGGAGAGTCCAACTAATATAGAATAGGCATTTTTACAATCAATCTTGGAGAAAATCTAAGTACTCCAAAGTTGAGTATTGTTTAAAAAAAAAAAAATTTATTAGTTTTAAGAATCCTCATGCAAGCTTCTAGGTTCTTCCTCATATGTGATAATCCCTTAAGAGTTACTCAAACTGTAGAGGTTTAATATCTATCTACCCCTTTGAGACAATTTTTGGGATAAATATTTTATATTTCCTCTCATTCCTCTTTAGTGCCTTTAATCACCAAGTGGAAATATCATATTTTTCTTTTCAATTTACTTGGTTCTGTTTAAGTTACAAACTTTTTAAATAACTCATAGGTTTTATTTTTGATGATATCATCAACAAGTAGGGTCACACCATTGATCATTTGAAGACATAATAGGAACTAAATTTTTTAGAAGTTGGTAGTTTTGACACTCTTGTTTGGTGCACTATTTTTCAATAATGAATATCAACACAAGGGGCCCAATTTGTCAAGATAAAAGAAAAAGAGTTTTAAAGGACCCTGGTGCATAACTTTAAATCTTTCTCTAACTAATCTAATAACACAAATGAAATTTCAATCAGTTGTCTTACATTGTAACTAAATTTATTGCACAATTGTATATAATATAATGAGCTAACAAGGGCATGTTTCCTAAGTCTTCTATCTTTTGAGAGAAAAGTAAGAGAAAAAGAGCCAATACCAAGTGCTACATTTATTTTTGGTGCTCTTCCAAACTATGTCAGCATGATAGGAAATTACCATTGTCACGGATTAGTTAATGGATGACATGGCAAATAATGAGGTGGGTCCATTTTTTTATCAGATAAAATAATTCTTTAATTTTTTATTCATAACATCGATGTTCATTTTGTAAGATCAATAGTATACACATCTTCCAAAAACTTGTGAATCTAATAATCCTAAGGAGTTTTCCTTTTGCCTTTAATTTTTTATACTTGAGCATTTGTATGACCACCAATAAAAGGGACCATTTAAAGCATATAAATGTACATAAAAAAATAGTTGGCACCAAAATTCTCATAAATTTTATTGTTCTTGGATTTGATACAAACTTGCTCACAATCAAATCTAAAAACTACAAAATTGATGTTAATATGGATTGTGGAAATCTAGTAGCATTGAACCATAATGCTCTTCATAGAAATGATAAAATTGACACATATTTTTCATTTCACCATTGACTATAAATAAATTAGATATGATAAAGAAAAGTCTTCATTCTAAAGTACATTTTGAAAACTATTTTGTTCAACTATTCTTATTTTTAGCATGCATTTATTTTTATTGACCAAATTCAAGAATTACTCTCTATATGAAACTTAATTTTAAGTTAATACAACTATTTGACAGCCTTTCAAAGGTATTGGTTGCAATGCTTGATATGTTGTAAAGCGAAAAAACTGAAACAAATAATCAAAATGTCTTTGAACAACAATTATTAGCAATTAAGTTATGAATGGCAACCTAATAATTAGAGCCTTTTTTTTCTCAAACTCTCACAAACAATTTTTTAGGAGAATTTGCTCTCAAACTAAACTCACAAAAACAATCTGCAATCTGTGTGCAGAACTTATTATTAAGTTAAATAACACACCCCATCTTCAATAGCTTTTGTGAAAATCCTGCAATGATAGCTTTTTGTGAGGTGACATCTTTTAAGGCATTTTGTGAAACAGTTTACGTTCTTGTCTATGCTTCCACATTTTTGGATACATGTCTACCAGGGCAGATGCAAGTACAAACAGAGTTCCTCTATCCATTATCCTCTGATGTGCGCCTATACCCTGTTCCAAAGCTCTCATTTCTGCCCAGGCAGGAAGGATGCTGGCGAAGGTTGCGAAGACTGGCTTCACACCTACCAATTTGCATTTGCTTGAAAATTTATAAATAAAGGCATTTTGTGCATATCCTGCAATCATGGCATTCCAATAAACCACATTTCTTTGAGGCATTCGGTAAAATAGTTCACGTGCCTTGTCCATGCTTCTACATTTTGGAAGCATGTCTACCAGACCATTTCCAACATCATCCGGGAAAAGTCCCCTATCCTTTCTGCTTTTATGGATACGTAAATCGTGGTTCAAAGCTCCCATTTTGGCACAGAAGCAAATTGATCGGGTTTGAGGCCTTTTTGTTGGATATGATGAAACAGTGCGACTGCCTTTGAGGGCACCCATGTCTTCTCTACGCTGTAATAACCATTTTCCATCAGACTGTTTTATTCTTTCACGTTTGCAAATATTTTAGGGTATCCACCAAAC
This sequence comes from Sequoia sempervirens, assembly GCA_007258455.2. Taxonomy (NCBI): domain Eukaryota; kingdom Viridiplantae; phylum Streptophyta; class Pinopsida; order Cupressales; family Cupressaceae; genus Sequoia; species Sequoia sempervirens. The sequence goes on along the minus strand of VDFB02323374.1, from coordinate 51,935 downwards.
TTCCGCGCGGGAATAGTATGTTTGAATTTGAACATAGTTTTTTTTATGCGCGGGAAAACTGCTAACCGCTGACTGTCACGGCAGCTGTTTAGACACAGGATTTTGGAAGGGGAACGGAACGGGTTAATGGGGCCCACATCCACACACTAAGCAGTCAAAGCTTAGTGTGTGACGTTTAAGCCCAGCCCCCATTTTAAGATAGACTATTGGACCATATTTCCTTGACAGCTCTGTCAAAGCGACATGAGGCATTGAGCCCAGCAATGGCAAGCAGCCTAAAACAGGCCATCCTGATGGCCCAGGTGGAAGCTTCTTATTCTTGCTAAAAAGATAGCTAGATCCAATGTACAGACAAAGCCGACAAACCCATGAAAATCCCCACAACAAAAACTCATGAATCAGACCCACTTCCATTGTATGATTCTCAAGGGATGGTGCAAATAACCAGAACTACAGTCTGTCTTTATAGCATTTGTTAGAGTTGAAATTGCAGTGTTATGGTCTGCGGCACGTGGAATAGATTAACCCGAGTATTGACTGATAATCGATAGAGAGAAGGATAGGAAGCAGAGATGTCAAAAACTGTGACATCAGTATTGGGTGGTATGAATTGCCATTCAGGGTGCAGAAAGTCCATCGCTTTTATCTTCAAACAAACTGAGAATTGATAGAGAGGACTGGAAGCAGAGATGCCAAAACTCTGGCGTCAGTATTGACAGAGAGAAGGACAGGAAGCAGAGATGTCAAAAACAAAACTGTGACATCAGTATTGGGTGGTATGAATTGCCATTCCGGGTGCAGAAAGTCCATGGCTTTTATTAGAATTGATAGAGAGAAGGACATGAAGCAGAGATGTAAAAAACTGTGACATTAGTATTGGGTGGTATGAATTGCCATTCAGGGTGGAGAAAGTCCATGGCTTTTATCTTCAAACAAACTCTCCTCTCTTCTTGGACAAACCAGAAATTTAACATAATATTTGATTAGAATTAATTGATAACTACATATATAATTAACATATCTACAATTCTGGTTGATACATATTCAACATGTTAATACTTTAGATATTTATTAATCTACACTTAAAGAATTTTCTTCAACATTTAACGAATTTTATATATGACAAAATTGAGTTCAAATTGCAGTGTTAAGGTCTGGTTGCACCTGGAATAGTTTAACCAAAGTATTGCCTAAGAAATGATAGGGAGCACAGAACGCAGAGATGCTGAAACTGTGACATCAGTAGTACTGGATGGCATGAAGTATGAACTGCCATTCCGGGTGCAGAAAGTCCAGGGCTTTTGTCTTACAAGAAACAGTCGTCTCTTCTAGAGATAAGTGATTTCAAACTCAAACGCAAGAAATAAAAATAAATTATTAGAGGGAAATACTATCACATTCGATAAAATTGAGTCCTCCTTGCTGAATGACATTGATAAAACCCCTCACATCAAGCTTCCCCTTTTTCTTGCAACATTTGAATGAAGAAATTCAAAGGATGTGGTGGTGGCTACACTTAATACATCAGCTATTTGAGAGCAATGTTGTTGACATGGCCCACGAAGAGATTTTTAGTATTGGAGATAGGAATTCTCACCGATTTGCCTATTTTCTTTGTCTAAGATTTTAAGTTGCCCATTGCAAACTATTATTTTGGCATACTAAAGGCCAATTCATCAATACAAACCTCTCAATGCTCTCATCATTTTCAAGGTGATCCATCTTTCTAACTACACCCAAGATCAAGTCACACCCAATATTGCTTTGATAATATAATAGAACAACAGCCTCACAACTCTTTAATATTTATTTAACTCAAAGGTTATTATAATTTATGGCTTGAAATAAAGCTCAACAACCTAGAATTTAACATGATAGTTCTAAGAAAAACTAATTAACAACAAAATAAAGACTATCAACACATCTAATCTCTTATGGACACGTCTACAACTGTTGTTGAGACATATTCAACATGCAAATTATTTATTTATTCCTTATTTATTTTTTTAATCAAAATAATTATTAATTTGTTAAATCTAATATACAATCATTTTTCATTTTAAGAGCTACAAAACATTGATTAAGATAAAAGTTGGGTCAAACTACTACAAACAAAAATAATTTGAGCATTACATTATTATATTTAGGATAGAACTAAACAAAGACAAAGTGAAAAATAAAATGAAAAGAAGTGATTTGATAGCCTTTTCATCTTAATCCAATAGAAAAAAAGATTTTAAAAAAATTATGAACTTTTATCCTTTACACTTAAAGTTGTTTTACTTAATGAATATATAACTCAATATTTATACATTTTAATGTAAAATATAAAATTAAAAGTTTACCAGGCCATAAAAATCTAACACAAACCTATTTACATATAATTCTAAATTAATTTATATTACCTTATATAGATAAAAATATAAATACAATTATTTAGAAAAATAATAAATTTTTATATTTTTATATTTATGTGGGTGGTAGGGTCAGCGTCCCTCCAGGAAGGTGCAGGGATGTGGAATGTATGCCATGGTGGCAACCAACAGGTAGTCTTCATGTCTTAGGTGGCAATTACGCAGTTGGGGTGGCAAACGATGGTGTAGTCATTAAGGCGGAAGTACGGGGGATGTCAATATTCTCGCTGGTTGCTTTGTTCTTTGATGATGGTTTTTCAAGGAATTAGAGCTTACATTTTTTGGAGTGACATCTCGCATACTGGGAAATGGTCAATTAGAAGGGGTGGCAGCATTTTCATAGCCCAGTCTATTTATGGTAAACTTGGCTATCTTCCACATTATGCATTTTTTGAGATGTGACGAGTCTATGTGTTTCTTTCCTTTCCTTCTATCAAGTGTCTCTGATAATAGGTTGAGAATGAAAAAGAGTGCATAATTTATAGTGGAGGTTTATGTTGTGGGCCTTGCTCAATTCAGAGCAAATACGCCAATATCCTTGCGTTTGTCGGCGAGACAGGCTTCTTTCAGGGAAGTCACTGACCAACATTTGAAACGAATTTTGGTGAAGTATGATCTGTTTGTGCTTGTGGCGGTGAAGATGGTGTTGGGTACTATACATTTGGAATCCAAGGAGTACGGGAGAGATAATTTGCATGTTTTGTCACATTTCCTTGCCTATCTATTGGATAATTTGGAGTCAAAGGTGGAGGCTAAGCAATTGTTGTTGAAGCTATTTAGAGAGGACCTGGTTGAAGGAATTGATGAGGTGCTTTGAGTGGTGTTAGAAGGTAGAGGTTGACTACACCCTTGTGATGTGGGACAAGTTAGTTGAGAGGATACGGTGAAAATCTACCCGTTCCTTTTGGATTTGTAGGGTTCGAGACTGATGTGGTATAGGGCAATGGCGGGAGTTGCCATTATTTTTCTGAAGAAGGTTTTTGGGTTGATGGCGGTGGATAAAGAAGATTGGAAGGAGGAGTTCGAAGGTTTTGCAGTTTTAAATAAATTATTTTAAGCTAGGGGGGGTTTGTTCTTTTTGGGTAGTGGTTGTCTTTTTGGTTGTTCTTGACTTGGTTTGCTCTAGAATCTTTTCTTCATTACAGTGGCAAGTGGTTGTTAATTTTATCAGTAGTTAGCAGTCATTAGTTATAGCAGTATTTGGTGGTTTGATAATCTCTTGGCACAGTTTTTTTGGTGGCTCTTGAGGGTTGGTTTATAAGGGTTTTCTGATAGCCCTCTTTCCTACATGGAAAATGCTTGTTATTTTGAAGCTTTTAATTAATATAAATATATAAACTCTTATGCATCAAATATATATATATATATATATATATATATATATATATAGAATTACATTTTAAAATTAAAATAATAAATTATGATTACATTATTGTATAAAAAAATATTTAAAATTTTAAAGAATTTATGCATAAATATAAATATTGTATCATTAATTTTTTAATTAATAGACCATTAATTTTTTAAAAATATATAAAACTACCACCCCTTTGAATGATAGGTTAGTTAATAATTAAAAATTAGGTTTTTCCTCATCCTAAAAGTGACAACATATTTCTAGATGATCGTTCATGTACTTTAACAAGAGCTCTAAAAGAGCTTGAGTTCTTGCTGGATAGGAAAAGTAAGGTTTATGAGTTTTTTTGAGTAGTCATTTATATAATGTCGAATAGTTGTGATATTAGGTGTGTGTACAATGCCCAATAGTTTTGACTTGAGAAAATGTAATGTAGGGTGATGTTAGGAAGAAGATGCCAACATAAGCAAATGGACATATATAAATTTTGCTAGTGTAAATTTAGGGTATACATCTTTCATTTTGTAAAGCTTGATTGGTCATTTAGAATTTGGGTAAGTTTAATGTCTTAATTACTCATATTTTTGGATGTAGATGACAAACAATTTATGGTATTCGAGCATTGTAAGATATGGCCATTTTTCATTGTTTGAATTAGTGTTTGTATGTTTATGTACATGTATATATATGTATTTATATACATGTATGTGCTTTTAATTTTGCATATATTTCGATCTAATTTTCATTTGTTGTGAACAAATTGAAGTGTGGTTGCTATTAATGCATTATATTGTTCAACTTTGAATGTGTCAAGTAAAAGATTATTTAAATGTATATATAGAAGTATGTATACATACATGTGTGTGTGTGTGTGTGTGTGTGTGTGTGTGTGTGTGTTTATATGTATGTGCATATACATTTATATATAAGTATACACATATACATTTATATATGTGTCTATATATACATATCCAGTTGGCCATCTTTTGTGGTGAGGTTGTAATCTGTGTCTGTTGAGATGATTACATCTACTGTGTTCGAGGCAACAAAACTAGATTTGTAAGTTCCTATATATTCTAAACTTTCATTTTTGGCTTTTCTAGTGATTTGCTCAGATTATTTGTTGAGGGTGAAATCAGTGGCTTTTGATGGGGTTGTGTATATATATATATACACATTGGCACATAGAGAGGCTACAATGCACAAATCAAAATAGGTGTAGGTAGGCATATCAATGGCAAGAGAAAATAGTGCCAATGTTTGATTGAAATTTTCAATGCAAAAGCACATAGCAAGAAAATAGACATAGCTTGTTGTATTGACAATGTGGAAACAAGATGGTCATAATCAGTTTGTCCACAACATAAGACAATGATTAGACATGAGTTTTGTTGGTGCAGATCTTGGTTATGCATCTCTTGTGTTGTAGAGGTTGATTGATCATTTTAAATTTTCCTTTTGAATTTGAACATTGAATAGGAAAATATTTGGGTAAGTTGTATGGTTCACCTTGTAAATTTTATGTCTTGAGTAGTCATATTTAATCATGTAGTTGGAAAACAATCTATGATCTTTAAACATCATGAGGTGTGTACATTATCTATCTTTTGGGATAATGGGAGCAACTATAGAATAGTGTAGGATGTTGATCACAAGCATTTCTATGTGTGTGTGTGTGTGTGTGTGTGTTTGTGTGTTGCAGTGATGTATTGATCGATCATTTTTAATTTTTGTTTGGAATGTGAATGTTGAATAGGGAAATTTTTGCATTAGATATATGATTCATTTTGTTAATTTTTTCTCTTGGTTAGTCATATTTAATCATGCAACTGGAAAAGAATTTATGATCTTTAAACATTGTGAGATGTGTATATTATCTATTATTTGGAATACTAGGAATAGCTATACAATAGAATACGATATTGATCCTTACTATATATGCATGTATGTATATTGATACATATATATACATATATATATACATATATATATACATATATATATATATACATACATACATATATATATACATACATACATATATATATACATATATATATATATACATACATATATATATATACATATATATATGTATATGTATATAGTATGTATTATTAAATATAGTGCAATTGCTTACACATATATATAGATGTAGATATAGACATATACATAAATATATAGATAGATACACATATACGTATCCATGTTTACATGCATATCTATACATGAAGAGAGCATTTATGGATAGTAGATATATATGTCTATATGCATTTTATATGTATATCTATATTATTCATGATACACATGCACGTTGATGCATATATAGGTAATATATAGACATATAAATAATTATAATTTTGTCTTTGGAAGCCATGTTTTTTATTTTATTTATTTAATCACAAAGGAAGGATATTGACCCATAAAATACAACAATGTAAAACAACTATAAAATGATGCTCTAAAAGAGATACAAAGTGACAATCTGTAATGCCCCTCCATTTGCCTTGTTTGGACAGTTTCTTAGATTTTATCTTGACCTTATGTTACTATTTGATAAACTTTATGACACTATTGGATGTTACTCGGACATGGTGATATTTTGATGAGTTGATGTTGTGACTGATTATTTGTTTATGACATGCTTTCAAATTAGCATAGTTTTTATTTGAGTTAATATTGATGTTTTAATTTCGTCAGTCTTGATGTGACTGTATTGGTGAAGGGGACAGTATTGCATCACTCGCCTACAAGTGCCTTGTGATTTCCACGATTCTCTCTTTACGGTGTATATGATTTATTATTTGTATATATGTACGACATTTGCTTTGTTAGTAGGTTTGCAGGTACAGGACAACGACTTCACCTGGTTTCATAGGTCTGAGGGTTGGTTGATGGCATAACACACTAAATTTTCTACTTTACCCTAAGGGTAAGGTCCCATGGAGGGGGCTTCCTTAAAAATCTTAGCATATGTTGCTTAGTTTTTATAAGAATATTTTAAATTTCTTGGTCTCATGGATTTAATCTTGCAATTTTGCTTAAAATTTTAAGCTCCAAAATTTAAGGAATGAACTATAGTGCTTTGATAAAAAATAATAAATAAATAAAAATTCTCTCATTTTTATTTCTTAATAAGAATTTAAAATTTTAGATGAGAGAGAAGTGGCATAAAAAACTCCTAAGTTGTAGGGGCAATTTATAGCCCCACAATGCCCCGCCACACAACCCTAGAGGAAGTTGCAATTCATTACTTAAACGTACCAATTTTTTTTTTGTTTAAGTACAAATAACATGTAAGATGAATACATATTGCCAACAACCTCTAAGGCCACGAGACAAAGATTACTTAAAAACCCAAACAACAATTAACATCAACTGAAACCAAAACATTAATCACTTACAAATTAAGATTACATACATCCCATACAAGATAAATTACAACAAGGAAAATAAATACCTCAAGATTCCAATTAACAACATTTAAACAATAAGATTACAACACTCATTCCCCGAATGAGGTAAATTCAATAATCAAGATTACAATTTACAAATTCCACCTCGATAACAAATGAGGGGTAATAAAATACAATAAGAACTAAGAGAACAAGGCATGAGAAGAAACTGATTCCCATGAGCTCTCCCATTGGAAATCACGACCACACAAACAAGAAGAAGAGCCAACGGAAAAAAATGCACGCCACCCGACCACGTGGAACCCAAAGGCCCCACTCCCCCCGTGCTAGGAGATAGTAACAAGGATTTCCTAGACAAGACCATCTACCTCTAAACACAGGATAACACATACACTGAACTGAATCAAGGACAAAACCCACATCACTTAACACAATGGTTACAATGCTTCCAGAGTATAAAATCGAGTACAATCACTGTACAAAATAAACCAACGGTACAACACTATACCGACTGCTATCATAGGAGGAGTGTCATCGCAAAGGCTGCATTGGTTATCCAATGGTGTTCTTCCTAGGTCCCGGCCCCCCTCTAGGGATATCCTGGTAACCTCTCACGAACCCGGCGCCATATGCACACCAGAGCGGAATCGGTTATCTTTCGAGAAGACAAGATAACGATCTTGCCATTCTAGGCCTTCCCGACTCATCTCAAGTCTCGTACAAGCCCTTGAGCCAATGAGCGAGGCTAAATTATCTTATTAATGTTCAAAGCTACTCTCTCCCTAGTATAAGTTATTTTAATTTTCACTTAATTAACTGACTCTCACACGAGTTATCCTAGAACCACTTTGGGCCCGGCGCTCGTTGAAAGCCACTCCCCTATCGACAACACATAACTCAACCACATGCCAAGGGTAGACAATTCACTAACACTTATCACAAATAATCAATACACCTCAACAGGTAACACATCACTACGGATGTCCAAAACTGAAACCAAAGCGTGCACTACCCAAGGCTAACACAAGGTTGACTAACATAATGACAACCCACATAAAGAACTGATAACAAGACTCAACCTTAAACCATAAGGTCACACAACCCGTTCATAGTAACCAGGTTTCTTTTGAAGCATATCTCATGCACTACCCAAGAGAGACAATAACAAAACACAAGAGACATAACATCACTTCAAGATAACACAACTGGAAGGCTTACATAAACAAATAACTCCAAAAGAATAAACAACTCGATCAAGGGTTCCCTAACCTCTGGAAACCAAACTTAGTACAACCAAAGTACACTCACAAATATACAATCATACGATATTGCCCATACATCGAGAATGAATGAAAACACCACTATAAAACATTCTAAGCAGCTAAATAAGCTAATATTAGGATTTCTTAAATCCAAGTCACATGAGGACACATTGCATGTAATCAATTTAAATGATTACCATTCTTTGCAAATTCTCAAAAGTAAATCAAATCACATTTTTACACTAAAATAACAAATCAGAAATTTGAACAAGCGAATAGATCTGAAATGATCTCATTCAAAGAATTCATATGCATTTTCTATCATTCCCTATTATAATATGAAATATTATTCTCAAAAATCCACTTTTAAACAAAGTCCAATTTTCACAATTATCCAGGTTCCACCATTGATGAAGTATGAAAAAGCTTAAAATTTAAAATTCAAAAATAAAATAATGTAAGAATACCCTTTTGATTCAAAAGTGCCCAACAACACACTTTTAACATAAAAACACCAATTAATTTTAAACCAATTTTCACAAATATCCAGGTTCCACCATTGATGAAGTATGAAAAAGCTTAAAATTTAAAATTCAAAAATAAAATAATGTAAGAATACCCTTTTGATTCAAAAGTGCCCAACAACACACTTTTAACATAAAAACACCAATTAATTTTAAACCAATTTTCACAAATATCCAGGTTCCACCATTGATGAAGTATGAAAAAGCTTAAAATTTAAAATTCAAAAATAAAATAATGTAAGAATACCCTTTTGATTCAAAAGTGCCCAACAACACACTTTTAACATAAAAACACCAATTAATTTTAAACCAATTTTCACAAATATCCAGGTTCCACCATTGATGAAGTATGAAAAAACTTAAAATTTAAAATTCAAAAATAAAATAATGTAAGAATACCCTTTTGATTCAAAAGTGCCCAACAACACACTTTTAACATAAAAACACCAATTTGAGCCTCTAATTAAAAATTGGGCATGGTAACCTTGTATTTGGAAAAATTCTCAAAAATTTCTCAAAATAAATTCTACACTATCAACTTGATTCAAATAAAATACATGAAAGGATTCCAACATACTACCAATACAATTAGAATCATTCAAACCATTTAAGATCAAGTAAATATGAAGAAATGATAAAATACCTCCATTCCCAAGCAAGAAATTCAAATGAGAGGATGTTTGCACATAAGCAACAAGAGCACGTAAGATCGCAGCCATCACTTCCTTTCCCCATTCCTATCCAAATGCAGTTGATCCCATGCAATTTCATGCCCAATTGCTCCCACAATGAACAAATCAATTTTCCTTCAAAAAGAGGGTTTTTTTTTTTTCTCACATTTTCTCTCCAAAAATTATGTTATCCAAATTTAGTCAACTCCCCTAAAAATATCTTTTCCACCCAAAGTTATTGCATTTTGAAGATATTTTGAATTTTAAATAACTCAAAACAAAATTCCAATTTCTAAATAGAATTCAACATATTTTAAAACCTTCTTTTCACACAAACTAATTTAAATCTTTTAACACTTTTAATTCAAAAAAAAATAAAAATAACTTAATCAATTCCACAATTAATTTAATTAATCAATAAAATAAATCTAATCCAGTATTAGATTATTTTATTAACTAAATTAAATTAATTAATAAAGTAACATTCCTAGCATTATAATCAAAAGCATTTAATCAATAGTTAAGCAACCTAAGCCATTTAACTTGAATTTAATTAAAGACCAAGGTGATCAGGGCAACATGAAACAACCAAACCCGACTACAACCCGACGACACATGGTGACTAGGGTAACGACTTGACACAGAAAACCTAGCTACTATCTCCCAATTAATTTCCGTTGGTCAATGGACACGCTCAAACCTGGAAACCAGGTGGAGTCGATGTCATGTACCTGCCAACCTGCAACAAAGAGCATGTTGAACGTGCATATATACATAATATGATCAATCAAACCGTGAAGAGGAAATCTCAGAATCGTAGGGCACTCGCAAGCAAGTGATACAATCCTGTCCCCTTCACCAATACAATATCACTAACTGACGCATCTAACATCAATAACATGATCAACAGCATAAAACATCGTTAAATCAAATATCTTCTAAGTTAATCCAAAACATGCCATAAGGGTAACATCAGGATAACATCACATCAAAATATAACATCCACATTGTATAACAATTGCAATCAAAAGCAACCTAGTTCCAAAGTCAAAGTATAATCAGACACAATCATAACAGGGAAGAACAATGCCGATCAAAAAGCCAAAAAGGAGGGGTGTTACACCACCCCAATTTCACCAGCTAAAATATGCATTCCTAAAAGGTAGGGGTTCCTATTTTTCTAGAAAAGATTCCAATTAATCCCATAGCAATTTTTTTTTCCCATGAGACCTCCGGCTCCATGAAAATAAAATCCCAAACCCCTCCATGGGACCATATAGTAATCCCCCATATTATTTATCACCTAGATTTTATACTAACCTTAATTAGGAAGCTTGGGCAAAATAAAATTAATTTCATTAAGAACGTAACTTCCACTACAAACATAAGAGAAAAACTCAGATTCACAACTCAATTGATTCACTCTCATATGGACCAAAGCATGTAACAATCCTCATGTGGCCACATGAGCCTATGACATGGTTGTCCTCTACTTAAGGGTTACTTTCCCTTGCTCAATTTTCCTTACACTGCACATACTCTAGTTGACCCAGTAAAAGATTACCTTATGTATATATTTAATTATTTCATACCTATATTCTAAAAAAAAAAACTTTTATATGGGATAAAAGTCCACTCTTCCATCCTTCATAATCAATTTTATTTTTTCACACACTTAGAAACATGAGAATAATATAAGTGTTGTTGAGAAAATATGAATTTTATCGTTGACACTAAGAAACATGACAATCTTAAGAGTGTTGAGAAATTATGAATTTTCATCATCATCATTCAAAAATATGAGAATCTTAAGAGTGTTGTAGAGAGAATATATACATATGTATTGACTAACACTGATAATTTTAAGAGTGTTATGGAGAAACTATGAATGTGTATCAATGGAATTTAGAAACATGATAATTTTAAGAATGTTGTTGAGAAACTATAAATTAGTATCACTTACACTCAAAAACTTGAGAGCTACTATATTATAATATAGTATTTGAGAATAAGGAACTATAATAATTCTTAACTTGAAATATTGACTATCCTTTAATTTTTATATAGGAATCAATGCAAAGTTAAAATTTTAAGGTTGTATGTTGATTGTAAGACAATGAGAACAATAATGAAGAATATTGGGAAGAAACATATGAAGAAGAAGCCATGGATGAAACAATAAGTGTATCCATTGCAAAATAGGTGCATTTGTTCGATATCCATCCAAATTTCCAATCAAAAAACTAACCTTAGTGATATGAAACAAAATAAATAAACATAAACATGCACAAGTTGGCTTTACCACTATTGAAAAGTAGAAGCACAACTATAATTTATAAAAAATGTGAGAAATTTAGAATATAATTTTCTACTTTCAAATCTTCAAAAACAAAAAACACATATAATCTCTTTTTCACTACATATACAACATTGCAAAAACAATGAGTAAGATAATCCATGAGTTATGTATGCTCTGCAATAGTCAAACTTGTGCACAAGTTGGATTTACCACTATTGAAAAGAAGAAGCAAGAATCTAGCTTATAAACCATGTGAGAAATAGAATATCACTTTCTATTCTCAAATATTCAAAACAAAAGCACATATAAACTCTTTTCCACTCCATATACAACATTGCAAAAATAATGACTAAGATAATCCATGAGTTATATATGTTATGCAACACTCAAACTTGTGCACAAAAACAAAAGATTAGACTCATTAAAGTGAAGGAGTAGTGTAACTCCAACAAATGCACACACCTAAAAAATAGGTTCTACTGTACACAATTTTTAATCCCCTGTTTTTGAAATTAATTCTTTTTCAAGTAAAAAGTTTGGAACATACTTTATGGAAAATAGTATTCTAAACATTTTGATTCACACTAATATAAAATACAATCGGCGTAACCATTGGACCTCCTTTCGTTGCAAGTGCTAGTTACATATTTTTGTAAAAGATAAAGAACTAAAATGGAATTTTAGATTTATGCTTCCCTATGACCCTTCACCTTTTCATAGTAAAGATGAAAATTGTGACATATAATAATAAAGACCTAGTTTACATGTCACTATTTTTCACTCCACAAATGGTGTTGTCCTGTAGGGGAACAACTCAACTTTTATAGGGAATGTTCTCTTATAAATACTAAGGACACATCATTACTAAGTATTGTAGTACTTCAAGTTGTCAAAAAATGTAGTGATTTGATTTTTAGTTATTCCTTTAAAAGTGTTGATATATTTTCACATTAAAGTTTGTTTTGCAATTGTTTGAAAGGTTTACATATATTTTTTGATATATAAAATTATTTAAATATCATCATTGTACATTTCTCGTAGGATTTTAAAGGGGATTTTTTTCACAAATATAGGAGGGACTCAAGTCTAGAATATTGTCTATAATTGATTTTCCTACATGTGCGAAATAGAATATCATTTTCTATTTTCAAATATTCAAAACAAAAACACACATAGACTCTTTTGCACTCCATATACAACATTGCAAAAACAATGAGTAAGATAATCCATGAGTTTTGCATGTTATCGAACACTCAAACTTGTGCACAGTAACAAAAGGTTAGACTCATTAAAGTGAAGGATTAGTGTAACTCTAACAAATGCGCACACCTAAAAAATAGGAGTCTATTGTACATGATTTTTAATCCCCTCCTTTTGAAATTAATTGATTTTTTGAGTAAAATAGTATGGAACATACTTTATGCAAAATAGTATTCTAAACATTTTGACTCACACCAATATAAAAGATAATCGGTGTAACCATTGCACCTCCTTTCTGTGCAAGTGCTAGTTACATATTTTTGTAAGAGATAAAGAACTAAAATGGAATTTTAGATTTATACTTCCCTATGACCCTTCACCTTTTCATAGTTAAGATGAAAATTGTGATATGTAATAATAAAAATCTAGTTTACATGCCACTATTTTTCACTCCAGAAATGGTGTTGTCCCATAGGGGAACAACTCAAGTTGTATCTAGGGAATGTTCTCTTATAAATACTAAGGACACATCATTACTAAGTATTGTAGTACTTCATGTTGTCAACAAATTTAGTGATTTGATTTTAAGTTATTCCTTTAAAAGTGTTGATATATTTTTACATTAAAGTTTGTTTTGCAATTGTTTGAAAGGTTCACATATATTTTTTAATATATATAATTATTTAAATATCATCATTGTACATTTCTCATAGGATTTCAAAGGGGAATTTTTTCACAAATATAGGAGGGACTCAAGTCTAGCATATTGTCTATAATTGATTTTCCTACATGTGAGAAATAGAATATCATTTTCTATTTTCAAATATTCAAAACAAAAACACATATAAACTCTTTTGCACTCCATATACAACATTACAAAAACAATGAGTAAGATGTCAGTGAGCTATCCACAATGCCAAGCCTATTTGTTAGGCATTCAAAACTATCCTTTGGCAATGCCTTGGTGAAGATGTCGATGATTTGTTGCTTGGATCTGCAATACTGAAGTTCTATCTCACCTTATCCCACCAATTCCCTTATGAAGTGATATTGAATCTCGATGTGTTTGTTTCATCCATGGAAGACTAGATTCTTTGTCAGAGCTATTGATGAAACATTGTCACAATGAATAACTGTGCTATCATCTTGTTGTTGTTGTAAATCTCAACCAAATCCTGACATGTTGTTGCATTTGTTGTTATGTACTTTGATTTTGTTTTGCTAAGAGAGACAATCGACTGCTTCTCTGATTCCCATGAAAGAGGGGAAAGGAAAATAAACCAACTAAAACCAAAGGAGAGATAAGAAGACACCAAGAAACAAAGAAAGAAGAAACACAACTAAATGAAAAAAAATAAAGAGAACACCTATAAAAATAAGAAAGGCGAAGGAGAAAAAGCAACAAATTTGAAAAAGAGTGCAAAAAAATATAAAAAAATAGAAAACACACGAAATGTATATGTCATAAAATTAAATATACAATTACAAATAGTGATAGATACATATTAATAAACAGTAAACAAATAAAAAGAAACCTAAGGATAACAAAAAAAAAGCAAATAGACAAGAATAAGAAATTAATAAAATAAAAATACAATTATAATATAAGGATACAAACAAACAAACAAACAAACAAAACATATAAAATCAAGAAAAAGGAAAAAACAACACAAGAAAATATATGCAAGTGAAATTACAAATTAAAAATAAAAGTACAAACATATCTCACAAAAATATGTAAATATGTAAAAGTAAATAGAAGCATAATGCAAAAATGTAAGCAAATAAATGGAAGAAAATAAATATAGGCAATTATTAAAAAAATTAGAACAAAAAGAATACAAGGACAAACAAACATACAAACACACAAGTAAATGCAATAATAAAGTAAAATCAACATAGAAGCAAACATGTATAAGGAAATGAAATTACAACATAAGAAGGAAAAAAGAAAAATAAACAAACAAAAATAACAACAAATTGTAACTATGTATAAAATAGTTACATATTTAAAATAAAGGAACAAATAAATAGAAGCATATATGCAAAAAAGACGAAGGAAATAATTGGAAGAATAAAAGTGAAGGAGGTGCAACCAGACTTAGAAAATAACCCACAAATAAGAGAATAATTTTATTATTCACAAAATGGAGCTTCTTACATGTAGAGAATCTCAAATCCCCAAGTTCTACAACACATGCAAGTTACAGAAAGCTACAGAATCACCCTTTCGCAATATGCGAGCTTGTCCCCAAAAAGTTACCCAAAAATTAGAAACCCACCCATAAATAGAGCTTCTCTTTAGTTTAGAGCCAAAACAACATTCAAATTTGAGTTTAGGCGGTTTGGTGCCAAAAATTACAACTTGGAGTTCAAATTTCAAAAGAACATTTGCAATTATCTTCTAGAAAGTGCGTCAACTTTCCAGGGCCATAGCTTTTGATCTGGGACTCTGATTCGCCAACCGTTTGAATCGTTGGAAAGGTCTCAAAGTCAATAATGCATTTGAAGTTTTCTATGCCAATTTTAGCAAGTTTTGGGGCCGATCCAAAGCTCTAAGTGCCTCAAATCTAACTTTCGAGAGATTTTTGGTGCAAATCACGAAGGAAACTAAAACTGCAATATCTTTCAACCCAAGAATAGAAAATAAAAACCATAAATTGGGAATTTCATTATGCGAAAGGGTATCCAAAATGTAAAAACATCTAAAAATGGAGAAACTTGAAATTTAACTATTTTTGGGTGATGCAAGATTGCCCTTACACCCGGATGCTCTGCATCATTAACATTAAGGGGGAGTATTAGAACATAATTTCATTGGGGTTCATGCCTTCATAACATTTATACATTATTATAGTATAAAGTTATAAAACCTTATATATTATATGATTTATTAAGCATATCTCATTTAAGATAATTATAGTCTAATACTATTAGATTATTGATTATTTATAACTGTTAGTTTTCAATAGGTGTGACTAATACCCATTTAGGTATTTTTCCATCACTTCTATATTTAATGAGGTTCTCTCTCATTGTGAGGTGTTGGAATTTGGATATTAATAATAAATTTTATCACTATATGGAAGAGATATTATTGGACATGTGGAAGTAAGGATAAGTAGTTCCCCAAGTTTGGTTTATTTTAATAGACCATTTTATAAGTGTTTTATAACAAAATGATGATTTCAAGTGGGATTTTTTATCTGAAAGGGTTTTCTTTGTGTATATATTGTGTAATATGTTTAATTTTTATAATTGTAATTCTTATTTTATTTATTTTATGCTTATCCGTAATGATTAGTAACCTAAAATATTAGTTCCTAATAAAAAAAATTGACTCTAATGAAATTTATGTAAGAATCATTGGGGTTTGAGCATTGGGAATAATAAAGAACAAGTATCTAGGTAGAAGGATGGCCACAATTCTAACTCCAATAGAGTACTTAGTAAAAAAAAATGAGTCAAGAGTTGGGAGTCAAGGACAACATGTGGACACATTGGGAAAGTTAACTCCAATAATATGTTGAGGAAAGAGAAAAAGGCATGATGGGATAAGTAATTCTAAAAATCTAGCAAAAATCAAATACTTAAGTGTTTAATCCAAAATTTCAGGGATCAAAGCATAAGGATTCCAAAGAAATGGTATCGAGAGAAGCAAAAGTCCAAAAATCTAGTGCTTAAATTTTCTAAGACATTGGGTCATGGTTGTAGAGCCCAAATGGATGGTATGTCAATAAAGGAGGGTCTAATGGTTCAAAAAAATTACTTAGAATATTTTTACAAGGAAAAGGAAATGATAGCTTTTAAAAACTTAAGGAAACAACCCAAATAAAATTAACACTTAGAGATTTTTTATTTTTTGTAGAATTTAACACAATGAGAATATGGATATGATGCAAGAAAATACTTAGAAAAAAAGTAGAGTCATGGAAAGCCCGCTTAGACTATCTCAAACTTCTTATAAAAGGTGAATTGATACAAAGTAACTACAACATAAAGGTAAAAACTAGCATAATCTATAATGTTTTTGATAAGCTAAGCAATATTTATAGGGTGTTGTCCTAAACATAAAAGGCCACATGGGCAGAGAGTTTAAAGTAAAAGTAAACTAGGGTCACAGGCCATAAATAGACCAATGATAACAAACAAATAGAAAAATTACTATAGAGTAATGTTTAGAATTAAAACTATCAACAAGAAAGACACCCTACTTGGAAAGATTTTCCCAATCCTCCATGAGGAATTTGAAGACATCCTACTTTTGTTGGATCAAGATGGGATCAATTTTCTTTCCATGTTTTTTTATCTCTTCTTGTAGCACAAAGTCAAGAGTTACAAGAGAGTGGTGTATGACTTTGAGGGTGAAATAGGAGAGGCCATTGATCTTTCCTTCCGAATTTTTAACCCTAGTCAAATTTACCATGAAGTCCTAGGCAATCTTCTCACAATTGGGGAAATTATCCTCCTTGTGTTCTTTTGTCGGGGTGGAATCCTTTGATTTGTTGAGCATTGAATTGAGTTCAGTAAATAGGGTAGGACAATTTGTATACTCCTCCACTTCCTTTGCATCATCATTGTTGATTTCCTCCTCCCCCTTTCCTACTTAGAATCACTAGAAATTCCATCAACTGAAATTTCAAGGACCTGCTTGCTTGCCAACCTATTGGATCTTTGCACACTATGGTTCTCAACATCAATAGTTGGGTCAGGTTATCTTGTATTCTCATCTTTGTTAACATCAATATCCTCCTCATCAAAATTTTCTTCTTCAACATAGAAGTTAACATTATATTTCTTATTCTTTTTGTTGGGAGTCTCTTTGGAAACTGCATTAGATATTTTGCCAAGCTTTTTTGGGGGGATGTTTGTTTAAGTTTGCACAATCCAGCGGTAGCAAATTTTTGGCTTAAGGCTTTATGGGTTTTATCATGTTTAGGTTGCTTGGTTTGGGATTTATCATGTTTGGGTTTCCTAATCTATAATTGTTAAATTCCATTGAGAATATATATAATCAAGTATAATTGATGGTAAAAATAGGACAAGTGCATAAAATAAGAAAGGAATTAGGATAAATTTGTAAATTTTGAGCCCACAAAATTTAGGCTCCAACACCCCTAAGCACATGAGTATATGCTTCACAACAAAAATCTATAATATGTCTCAACAAAGGATTTTCCTAACCACACCTCCATAGGTTTCTTATCAACAAGAGATAATGCAAGAGATTATTTACTAGGTAACAAGTCATAAAAAATATTTTTTTCTCAAAAAAAAATTCCAAACCAACTCCATTGAGTGTTCACATGTCCATCTTCATCAAATTCCTATTCATTATTTCTTCAACTCCATTCTATTAAGCGGTGTATGAAATTTTTTTATATAATTCTATTTCATATTTGTAGAACCTATCAAAATTTACTAAACAAAACACTATCATTATCAATCCTTTGAATATTTCTTTTTAACAATCTAATTCTCTACAAAATCCTTAAATTCTTTAAAACAAGGAATTTCAAATTAATCCTACAAAAACAAAAATGTCTTATTATAATCATCAATAAAAAAATATATTAAATAAATTTTAAAACCAAAGGAGCATTAATAGGACCCAAAAATCAAAATGTATCAAATGTAATATCTTAGAAGATTTATGAGAACCACACAAAATTTAAATAGAAATTTGATTTTCATAAACATGATGTTGACAATAATCAAACTCAAGGCTACAATCATTTAGCACCTCAAAAAAAATTTAAATTTTCAAGGTACTTATAACCTTCTCACTAATTAATCTTGAAAGCATGAGCACCCTTATTATCCATAAATCATGACCATCAAAAGTGGTTGTAACACTATTTTTTGGTGTCATTTCTAATGATCATGGTGAATATTATATAGATCTCTTACTAAAACTACATAAGAACTAAATTTTTGATGCATCCAAATAAAAAAAATAAAAAAATTATCAAACACCTTAGCAAGCACCATAGCCCCTATAACAATCTTGCACCCTCCACTCAAAAAATAAAAGTGCACACTGGAATCATTCAATTTATTTATAAAAATTAGGTTTCATGCCAAATCAAGGATATTTTGTACACCATTCATCACCTTCAATTATCCATTAAGGAATCAAATTAGAACTCTTTATGGCCAAAAATACTTAGATGAGAATCATCTCCAAGATACATCTTCCCACCATTGCATTCTTCATATTTTGTAAGCCAACTTGTACTTGAGATCATGTGAAAAGATGCAATAGATTCAATCAACTAGACACCTTTTGATGCAAGTGTATTCAAGGTCATATAAAAGGAAGAACCATTATCCCAAGAGGAATTCTTAAATTCATCACTAAATTCTCTATTTTTCTTTTTCTCCTTCTACTTATAGTCTCTTCAAAAATAGCTAGGTTTTCCCAAATTCCAAACATTTTTCCTTGGACTTAATAGGAGATTTTGATCTCCTATCCAGGTTTAGATCTAGAGTTTTCTTACTTCTTGTATTTCATGTTTCCTTCTTATTTTTGTCTACCACAAAAACTATATCCTCAGTTAATTCAAAATTATTTCTATGCATATATTTAGAAAGCAATGATGCCACCACCTTGTCCATTTTTAGCTTGGTGGCAATGCTCCCAATAGTCACAATAAGCTAGTCCCATGAATTTATAAAATAACACAAATTTATGCAATGATTCTCCTTCATTTTTACTCCAATAGAATTTAACTAGGTGACTTTCATATTGATTTTATTCATATGATCGGCTACAAATTCACCATCCTTCATCCTAAGGGTAATAGCTTATATCTCAAATTAGATATAGCAAACCATATATTTCATTTTAAGAGCATATTTTTTATTTTGAGTTTTTAAAACTTAAATTTTGAACCAAATAATGTATCCATTTATATTATTTATGCACTTTCCATGTAATTCTAAAATAAGATAAAACCCTTCTAGGAAGGTTCCCACTCAAATGAAGATTAGTACAAAAAATATCTACCCAACACCTAGAATTCGAGGTGATTAGAATTCGATGCCAAATGAAAGGAATCAAGGTACAAAAGTTAAATCCTAAAATAATCTTCAATAGTATTAGTATATAAATTCTAGATCTTTACAATTATAGAAAGGAGAAACACATAAAAAGTATAAAAAAAATTATACCACAAGACACGTGTGCATGAGGAAATTATTTCAAATAAAACCCACAATCCAAAGCAACCTAATGTATTATTTGGAAATCTTAACAGTAGTAAACTTGTACAGAAATGATTTACAATAGTATCACTAGCATATAGAGTGATTCTAGCAACATAATGGTACTTACAAATTAACCATACAAAACTCTACTCCAAGTATCAATATACAAGTGAATCACATACTTTAAACCATAAATGGTTTGGGAAAACCATTTACAAATGAAAGAGAGGAATAGAATCCCAATTCAAATCCCATATTTCAATTCCCTTCTTTGGCCTCAGTCCTCCCAACTATATTTATCATATTCTCTTACAACATGTCATATGTCATAAGTGCCATATTAAAGATGATCCATGATAAGTGCCCATTTTTCTTCATTCCAAATGCATAAAGAAGATCCATGATAAGTGCTCACACCTATTATAATGTTGTTCAATATTCCTATGTAACCTCCCTCTCATATGCTCTTATGTATCATAATAATCTATCACAATAACTCCTACCATAACGATTGTATACCTCCAAAAGATGTTTTAAAATGGCCATAGAATGCCACCTCAAGTGGGATTCCATCTTCCTCATATGAGGATAAATCTACTAATGATGAAATTAGTACCACCTCAAATAGGACACCTACTTCCCTAGTGATGATAAATGGCACTAAAGATAAAATATTAAATGCATACAAAGTACTAAATACATGAACATTAGGTTTGCACGATTGAGAAATCTTTCCAAAAAATTTGGTCAAGAAATTTGGAAACTAATAGGCTATGTAGGCATATCATATTTAAAAGGGCATACTATTACATGGTGGCCATTGGTTCATTAAGAATTTAAGTTAATTTTGTTAGTGTAGGTTTTTTAATATTTATCTTTCCTACACATTATTAAGCATACTTAGGTTATGTGAGACATGGTTTTTGTGAGGACATGTGGTGTAATCCATCGATTACATGTGTCGCTTTCACCCACACTTGGGTGGTTGAGTGTCACACCCTCTTTTGGCCTTTTATGCCACCTCATAAAACCACTATCCTGTCTCTTTCTGAGTAGGTTATGCCACATGTTCGACATTTTCCAAGTAGGCTAACTCCCACCTAATTTGGTAACTTGGGAGTTATTACCTCTCTTGGAATTATATGCCCATATTTAGCTATATAATCAACACTCACCACTCCCTCCTATCTAGTTCAGATGATTTCATATCAACTCAATCAGTTCAAGGGAGTGTTGATACATATTGTATCATTTGGAGTGTGATAATATCATTATTCTGCTATTGTACCATATTCCAACATTTCATCCTCTTTTTGCTCTTGTGTAGAAGGATTATCTTAGTTTTACAGGTGATCCTGGGTGCTCAATTTCATCAGCAACTCTTACATGGTATTAGAGCATTCAGATCTACAAGCCCCTTCTTGATTTGGGAGGAATTCAGCATTGAGCTTTTTCTAGGAGCATTTTGAGTTGAAACGAACTACACCATTGAGTCCAAAAGGCTCAAAAACCCCCATTTTCATATATAATTTTTCCAATAAGGACAAAGTTGAATTTGGGGCAAAACAAATTTGCACAAAACCCCTTGCATGCAATTCGAGGTGATTTTTTTTCAAAAAATCAAAAATTCCATTTTTTTATTTCCTACAACTTAAATCATATTTATTTCAAAAGAAAATATTGCAAGTTTTTAGATCTTTGTAAAAATTTCATTGTTTTTTAATTTTCAAAAAGTTTTGTTTTGAAAATAAAAAAATTGAAAAAAAATCAAGAAAATTGAAAATTTGAAAAAAATTTAAAAAGGCAAGAAAAAATTGAAAAAAAAAGAGATATAGTCCACAGAGTACTTGTATCGCTGCCAAGCAGTCATGGGCCTCATTCTTCAATCAATTGGTGTCCTCTAAAAATCTAGCGAGCAATACAAAGTATTAACCGGCAATCAATAAAATATGTACACAAGTTTTGGCAGGTCCCACTATACCCTTCAACAATCTATAGTTTCAACATCATTCAAAGAAATGGCGAGTTTTCAACAAATTCCATCAATATCTGACATTTGGCATATTCCTTCAAAATATTCCTAGGAATATTCTTTACCGCCGGCCGCCGATTTGGTAAAAATAGCGTATGCCAAATTTGGTGTCTATTCTAAACTTACTTACGGTCCTCCATATTTGGGGATTTTGGTGGAACCAGCAAATTTGGTGGTCCCACTAACTTTGGTGGCGCTCTAGCAAATTGGAACTTGGAGGGCCATATCTCAATCATACAAACTCCTTTTTCATAGCAATTTTTTTATTTGGGCTAGAAAATTTCATGCTCTTCGCAGTGGTGCAATTATTTTCTGGTTTTGGTGCCTGGTTTTTTTAGAATTTGCAAATTTTCATGGGTGTTGCTAAGTAATCCTTATTTTTGGACCTTCCAAGGCTCCGTTCGGGCACATATAGTAACATTTTTGGGTGCAATTTTTTTTGAAAGTGCATAATTTTTTGTGTACTTCACAATGGTGTGATTAGA
This sequence comes from Sequoia sempervirens, assembly GCA_007258455.2. Classification (NCBI taxonomy): domain Eukaryota; kingdom Viridiplantae; phylum Streptophyta; class Pinopsida; order Cupressales; family Cupressaceae; genus Sequoia; species Sequoia sempervirens. The sequence continues at coordinate 29,066 of VDFB02323374.1, read as the reverse complement.
TTGATCCCATTCTATAATAAAATTGTACTTCCTTTTATGTGTCCTATATTGAGCATCTATAAAAACTAAAATCAAGACCACTTCACTTGTGTTGTGAGTGGAAATTGTACTCGCACTAAATTATAAAGTGCCACCACCATATTTTTTTTGGGGGATCATTGATTGAGTGAATTTGGGGGGGTGATCTTGTGGTGTTTTGATTGATTGCATTCTTTTCTTTGTTGTGTCTTCTTACAATGGGGAAACATAACATTGAACTCCTAACTCCATATAATTATGCATCTTGGAAACAATCAGTATGGAATTATCTAAGGGGAAAAGGTTGCACAGGCTATGTAAAAGAATCTATTCCTAAACCTACTAATGTTGGTGCAAAAGATTTGTGGGAGATCAATTGTGAGAAAACTCTTGGTTACATTTGTTCACTAGTCTCTTTTGATTTACAATTTCATCTTGAATCATGCAAGACACCTAAGGAGGCTTGGGAGACTCTTGAAAACTTGTATGGTAAAACTGATAAGATTAGGGGTTATCAAATTGATAATGATTTGATGAATCTTGATCTAAAAAGTTTTGACCACATCCAAGACTATATCTCCAAGATTAAGCAACTAAGAACACGACTAAAGGATTGCAAGATTACTAAGGAGGATTTACAGTTGATTCTTAATGTGTTATCCAAGCTTGGTCCTTAGTATTCTATCTTTATTTCTAGCTTTCACACCAATAGGATTTCTATGGGAATTACATATGTTGTGCCTACATTTGATGCATTTTCAGATCTTCTAATCCAAGAGGAAGTGAAGTTGATTCAAATGGGTCTCATTAAGGTTTCCAAGTCACAAGCATTGGTGGCTAGTGAGCCTAAGGGACAGAAAGAATCAGGGCATCCTGATTAGAAAAAAAAGAAGAAAAAGAACAAGCCACATAAAGAATTTGAATCCTCTTCCTCAAAAGGGGAATCATCTAAGAAGGAGAAGCCCACATGTGCATATTGCAAGAAATCTGGGTACGATGAACATCAATGTTACTTAAAACAAATTGATGAGTTGAATCTTTTAGCAAAGAATAAAATCAATTTTACTTCAACTATGTCAAAGGATTCATCATCTTCTTCTAAACCAAAGTCAGAGAAACAAAAGGGGAAAGCACTTGTTGCAATTGTAGATTCTGAGTCAGGGAGATGGATCCTTGATTCTGGAGTTTCACATCACATGGCTTCATCACATAGTATGTTCTCTTCATTTGAAACTTGTTCATCACCAAACATCCTGATGGCTAACAACACATATATGTGTGTTTTTGGGAAAGGATCTATTGACATAGATGAAGGATCATTCAATGATGTGCTTTATGTTCCTTCATTGTCAACAAATATCCTTTCTATCTATCATATCACACATGGTGGGGAAGGAAAGAGTGTTGAGTTCACACCAAATTCTATGATTATTTAGGATTTGCATAGTAGAGATATTGTTGTAATTGGGGAGGCAGATCATCAATCTCGAGTATACACCTTCTCACATTTACCCTCTAATGTTCCTTCGGCTGATGTACACACTTAGGCATCTAGTGTGGATATTTTTTAGGAGATTCAGTATGGTCAAGTGAATCTTGGTATTATTTCAACTGAGGTTCAAGAGACATGTGTTGAGACTCCATCTTCTATATCTATATCACTTGTTGTTCTTGATGATAGTAGTATTGCTACATCCATGGCTTCTATTGATTCAGTGCAACAGGACATTCATTGTCTTCTAGATATAGCTACTTGGGATGAGTACTTGTAAGACATTGCAAGTTTGTTTTGTGAGTCCTATCTTGTAGACTTGGAGGACATGATTGAGTACATACATCTTCTCTTTGATGAAGTTGCTTCAACTTCTTCAGATGTCAAGGGGAAACCTTTTGACCCTCTTGTTCTTTACCCACAGGACCATTCTTCACAATTTGACATGACTTTTGTTACTATTAAGCATCATTTAGAGGAGGCGCTTTTGTCTTCAAAGGAGATATATTTGTCTTTGAATTTTATTCTACATCCATCTCCACTATGTCTTGGATTTTCATATTCTGTAGTGTGGCCTAGAACACCTGATTTGATGGTGACAACTTTTGGCATTAACATGGGGACACCTCAGTAGAGTTCAGAGACATCATACATCATTCTTCCTACATATTCCTTTTAGGAATGGGAAGATATCCTACATACATCCTTGGTTTTCTTTCTTCCTAAGGGGAGGAATATTGTTCAGTGATATTGGATCATCTTCAGCGTCTTGTATCGAGCATTCACCAACAATGTAGGAGATTCTACATTGGGGGACTATATGGTCTCTCTTCTTCTCTCTTGGGGGGAAGTTTTGTCCTATGGGTTTTCTCTTTCTCATATTTGGAGAAGTTCCATCATTGTACATGGGTACCTAACATGGCCATGTAGTCAAGACCCATCTTTGCATTGTTTCATCTTTTCACCCACCTAAGTTATGCTTAAGGGGGGCTATTAGTGTAGGTTTTTTAATATTTATTTTTCCTACACATTATTAAGCATACTTAGGTTATGTGAGACATGGTTTATGTGAGGACATGTGGCATAATCCATCGATTACATGTGTTTCTCTCACCCACACTTGGGTGGTTGAGTGTCACACCCTCTTTTGGCCTTTTATTTCACCTTACAAAACCAATATCTTCTCTCTTTCTGAGTAGGTTATGCAACATGTTCAACATTTTCCAAGTAGGAATAACTCCCACTTAATTTGGTTAATTGGGAGCTATTACCTGTCTTGGAATTATATGCCCATATTAAGCTATATAATCAACACTTACCACTCCCTCTTATCTAGTTCAGATGAGTTCATATCAACTCAATCATTTCAAGGGAGTGCTAATACATATTGTATCATTTGGAGTGTGATAATATCATTATTCTATTATTGCACCATATTCCAACATTTTTTCCTCTTGTTGTTCTCTTGTAGAAGGCTTATCTTGGTTTTGGAGGTGATCCTAGGTGCTCGAGTTCATTAGTAACTCTTACAAATTCATAAGGCATTAGTGTCCATAATTCAAATTGATGAAGGTGCATGTTATGCCTTGCATAACTACCCCATTTTGTTTTTGGTTCAAATGGGTCCCCCTTTGTTGTTTTTGTCTCTGATGTTCTTGTTTGGGCTTTGGGAGTTGTCTTTTTCCTCCCAATTCTTTTTTTTCCCTTTGTTTATCAGGTTCAAGTTTTGGACTGTCATTGGCACTTGAAAATTTTCAAAGTTCTTGTTCCTAGTTCCATCCCGATCCCACTCCCCGCACCTTGCCTTGTGTTTTTCTTTTTTTTGGGGTTTGGATTTTAGATCGGAATTGTCACCTTGCACCCTTAAAAGTGTGGGTTTCAATTTCTATCCCAATTCTGACCTTCACTTCTCTTCCTTGTGTGCTTTTGCTTGTTATAATTGGATATTGGAACGAAATTGGAACTAAGAACTTTTCTAAACTTATTGTTCCAATTTTAATCCCGATCTCAATTTCCAACCCCTTTTTTTTTCCTAGTGTTTTGGAATTGGATATCGAACTGGAACTAGAACTAAGAACTTTTCCAAAGTTCTTTTTCTTGGTTCCATCATGATCTCGATTCTCGTGTCTATCTTCTTGCTTGTTGGGTTCTGATTTTAGAACTTTCCCGAAACTTTGTACTTGTTGAAAGTGTAGGTGCCAAGTTTTTTTTTATCCCAACTTTCAACTTTCCTTTGTGTTTTTCATTGGTTTTTTCCCGAGTAACAACCTGACCCTGATTCCTGAACAACCCCTGCATTAATGGCCACTTGTTCACACACACGAACGAGTTTAAATTCCCACTACTCCTCAATTTTTTCTCATTATTTCTTGTGTATTTTGACAGAGTAAATAGGAGCGGGGTGAAGGGTTTGGAATTGAGGTTGTGCTTGAAGATTTTGTGCTGCATTGCTAGATTTGTCATTGCATTCATTGAGGTAAGTTTTTTTTCTTTCTCATTCTTCTTTTCTTGCTCTCTTGCATGTTGTTTGTCCGTTCTTTCGTTGGTTTATGATTTTCTTCAGTTTCTTGTTTTTGGTGGGTTTTTTGTTGCTTGTTTCTCATTTTCCTTGAACCCTTTGGTTTGTTTGCATTCTTTTTGTTTTAGTTTTTCTTGTTTTTCTTTGTTTTTCTTGTCTTTTACTTCATCTTGTTTTTGGCATGGATTTCTTGTTCCCACTGAAACCCTAGTTTCACTAAGGTTTCCATACTGCCTAGTTGGCTTTATTCGAATTTCGTGAATTTTAAAGTTTTTTGACTGTTACAAAGTGTGAGTCAAAACCCTGCAATGTCCCACGTTCAATTCTTGAAAGAAGTGGAAATATGGTTAACTTTATGAATTGGTCTATATTAAGGTTTCAAAACTTTCTCGATCTCGATCCTAAAGGAATGTTTGAACATATTGTTAAAGTTATTTAATTTCTTTCATGTTTGGTTTTGTCCTGATCCCAATTCTCGCGTTCCTATCAGAATTGAGTTTTGGAACTAAACTTTGGCTTGTTACTACCACCTAGGTCCACATCCTATCAATGTCCCAATTCCTATTCTTGATATTTGATTAGGATCAGAGCTCAGATCATAACTTTACAATGTTTAAAGTTTTTCTTGAGGTGCCAAATTTTGTCCTGATTTTGATTCCCACACTACTTTCAAGATTGGACTTCAGAAGTAGATCAAACCCTTGACATAGTATTTAGTTTTGGTGCTAGGCTCATTCCCGATTCTAAATTCCAACACAATGTTAGGATTGGAACTCAGAACTAACTCATACCCACTCATGTTTCAAAAGGTCTAGTTTCAAACTAAATCTCGATTCCAACTCTCGATATCTTATCGGGATCAGAACTTGGAGCGAATACTCAAACTTGTTTTCTTATTAAGAGTCCAGTCTCTAATGATATCCTGATCCTGATTTCCAACTACATTACAGGATCAGATCTTGGAACGCAACTGCAACCTTCTTACCATTACAAGTTTTTGAGCTTAATGTAAACTCGATCCTGACTTCTGACGTACTTTTTTTTTACAAAGTATGAGGGCTGATATGAAGCCCGATTTTGATGTTTGATAAGGTGGTAGGAATGTTGTCTTAAGTTCATGTTCAAAATATTCCCCGATCCTGACTTCCGACATGGTTTAGTGTTAAGTATAAAATGATCAAGTTCTTGGTTCTACCCTAAACCCGAAACCTAAAAAACAAAAGACTAACTTGTAAATGGGAATTTTCTTGAGTGAATGAAGATTTAATATGGATGCTTATGATAATTTTACCCCTCATATTTCTCCTCTTTGTCTGATGAATTTCCATATTGCAGGTATTGACAAATGTATGATTTAGAGGAAGAGGTTGTTGTTGAAGAAGTACCAAAGGGGACAAAGACTAAGAAGTTAAACCCAAAATAGGTTCCCATCACTATGAAATAAAAATTCCAGGGGAATCCAGTTCCATCCAAATTTGGGTCTGAGGTCATGAAGATCACTAATACACTTGTGGGCCATATTGACTTGAAACACTTTCGTGATGATACCTTGTCCAAGGATGCTTCCCCAAGGGATAAAAAGATTGCAGATTCTGGGTTTGTACATGTGGCCACATTCCCTATTGTTGTACAATATCCAAAATTCATACTAGCTACTGCACAAGCCTATAATCCAACTTTGAGTAAGTGCATTGATTCATGGGGAAATGAGATCATAGATTTTACCCTAGGGATGATAAGACTAGTGTTTGATCCTCCCCCTCACCCCAATCTCAAAATCATGTCCGAAGATGATGAATTGAAATAGTGGGCAATAGATGAAGAAGGGAATAAGAAGATTATCAATAAGAGATGACTTAAAACAGAGAAGAAATCAGTGAAGAAGATACCACCTAAGCCCAAAAGATCTAATTCCTCTGAGGATATTGGGGATATGATCACGTTGCTAGCTAGGGAATTTGAAAAGGAGGATTCTCATGCCTTTAAGAATTGGATGTTCCCATTTATCCAACTGATTCTAGATGGAAAACAACACTTGGATTTGGGATAGTTGATATCAAACAATATCCATAATCAAATGATTAATGTAAAGGAAACCAAGACATTTTATATATCTTCGTATGTAATCTATTGTGTTGCACTTATGGGAAGGTTTTCGAGGTTGACTATTGTGGGGAAACTTAAAGATGTTCCCAAATAGAAGAAGGTGTGGGAACACTATGATCAGCTGGAGTTTAAGGTAGCAGAAAATCACTTCAAGAGAGTCAATGATGCATTCTTATATGTTGTCATTAACCAAATCATGGGAGATGTTGGCTTCAGACTATCAACGGAAGCCATGGAATTCATTAAAGAGTGGGGAAGTTGGTTTATCCAATACCTCAAATGTACTTATATTAGACTGTTTGGATTTGATAAGCATCCTTTCAAATTACCAAGGTGTTGTAGTGATAGATGGATCATAATGGAGTTTTCTCGTCAAGCGACAGAGGTGAATGCAAAGTTTTTGAATAAACACAAAGTTGGCTGCCACTCATTCCCTTTCCAATTGGGGTTTTATTCTTGTCCTTATATAGTAGTAGCCAAGTTAGCAATAGAGGAATTTCAGTCTTTGAATTTGAAGCTTCATACATCAAGGAAGAACTTTGATCCAAAGGCAAAAATGAGTGGTCTATATGCTTCATTGTTTCCCTTCCATGAGCCACTTCTCAAGGAATTCTGGGAAAATTTGCAAGATCAATTTGAAGTGAGAAGAAAAGGATATGAAAGACTGACCATACCCCAAATAAAGGACTTCATAATTAAAAAATATATTCCAAAAGGGACTTCAGATGATGGAATTGTTCTTGATCCTCGATATGAAATGGACCAATTTGCTACACAGGATTTGGATGCAATAAATTGGATGGAGAAAGAAGAAATGAACATCAATAAAATTTCATAGGTAGTTGTTGAGAGAAGTCTGAAATGGATTAATCATCTCAAAAAACCAATGGTTAAGGCCTTGAGGAAGAAATATTCTAGCAGTGAGCCAACTTCTTCAACCAAAACAAGGCAATATAAGAGGTTGAAGAAAACTGTTGCACAGATAGAAGAGCATGCCCTAGCTATAGAGGAAATCATAATGAAGAAGGTTGTGGAAGCCTTGAAATAGGCTAAAGTCACTTATCAGGCTACTACTGCAGAAGTTATTTAAGGTCTTGGGGCTACACCCCTAGCTACTATATACCCTAGAGAGGAAACTGCCCATGAGGGTCCTTCTACTGTTCCTTTGTAAACTAAGGACCCCCCTCAAATTGTACCTTCAACTACAGAGGATATTCTAGTTATTAATGTCACAAAGTCTCCCCTCTCATTCAATTCTAAAGAGACTCCCCTTCGAGAATATTTTCCTAAGGGAGATGGAGGAGATGAATATTTTTAGGAAGAGTCTGAGAAAGGAGATTCTAAGTTTGAGGGAGACCTTTGGAATGAGGCATAAATGAATAATGTCTTAATCGAGGAAGATCAAAAAGAGATACTAGAGAGTGCTCAAAGGAAAGCTAATGCAAAGTTATCTCATGAAGAGGAAGAGGCTACACAAGCACTAAAGAAAGTTGAACAGGACAAAGCAACAGAAGAAGAAGCTCATGCAAAAGAGATAGAAGAACAAAAGAAGGCTAAAGAAGAGGCTAGGACAAAGGAGCTTGAGTAGAAATAGAGGGATGAAGAAGAGGCTCTACAGAAGGAATTGTAGATGAAGAAGATAAAAGAGATAAAGGCTCAAAATGAGAAAATAGAGCAAGAGAGATTACTAAAAGAAAAGGAGGAGCAGAAAAAGACTTCTTCTAAGAAAATGGTAGAGACAGTTCCTTCGACACCTCCTTCATCAACACCTCCTAGTACTCAATAGGTAACACCTCAACCAACTACCCCTACATGGTTAAAGTTGAATCTGGAGAAAAGGCAACAAGTTCACGCCCAACCAGTGACTTGGGATGATATGGTGAAGGAGGTTGATAAAGTGAAGCCCAATAAGAAACCTCGAGCCATTCACTTCACAAAGCTCACTGATGAGGGGGATTTAGTGGTAGATATTGCAACTCCTATAGTGGATAAAGATGATATGGAGTTACAAGCTTCAAATTACCAAATTAACACTATCAATCTAGGTAAGTAAACAAGGACCTAGTAGATGAACCTTATTGACATAATGGAAACTACGAAAAAATTAGGGATGATCAAGGATAAGCAAGCCAAGGATGAGCTTAAAGCTTAGGTAGGGCACATGAAATTTTTTATGAAAGAACTAATTACATCCTCCTCCAAATTGCTAGCATCAATGGAAATTCTTGTATTAATGAGCTGGAAGGAAGTAGATGAGTTGAGCACCATGAAAAAGAAGGCTACCTAGTTTGACAGCTAGTTTGATGATTTCAAGAAGGAAATCAAGAGGATTTTGGAGGAAGGGTACAAACAATATGAAGAAGCCCTTACCCTTCTCAAGGAAGTAGAGGAGAAGACAGATGAATTGTGGGAAGAAGAGGAAAAGTATAGGAAGTACTTGAAGGAGTTGAAACTTATTGATAAAACACCCAGGCAAATGTTGATCCAGTCAGGAATCCTAGGAGAGGAGGATCTAGAATATCTTAAAAGGGCTATTAGAATCACTAATTTCAAGTCTAAAGTACTTATTGAACATGGGACAATTCTCCTCAAAGATCAATATGACATGAGGCATCATATAGGCATATTCGAGGAAATTGTTACACAAGTCACGACCAAATATTTACCCCAAAATGGACAGCTGAATTCACTGCAGGAAATAAAAGATAATTGGGGTAAATGGTTAGAACATTCGATAAAAGAAGGTGACAAACCTAAAGGACCTCTCTTGGATAGGCTAATGAATATTAATTTTGAAACTCGATGGGCTACAAAAGATATAAACCAACTACAAGAAATAGTTGTGGTAGCAGGGGAATTCGAGGAGGCTAAGTTCAAGGTCGAATGGATTGATGGGTTTGATGAAGAGATTTTGAAAGTGATTTTTGATAACTTTGATGAATTCCATGGGTTTCCAAAAGAGAGTGGTAAGAAATTAAATAAAAATATTCTATCTTTTTGAAAGGGATAAATTCAGTCAATGTTGACTACTTTCAAGTGCCCCGTGGAAAACAATAAACTCTAGATCTGTTTTTGACAAGCAACAACTCCCAGTCAATTTTTATTGAGCAAGAATGAGTCATACTTCTCTAGTTTCAACAATTTCAGCAAAGTGAGGACTTTTGATTAACTGGAAGCACCCCCTATAATTATGGATCTGGGCCTCAATTGGTGGATCATGATTTTTGAAAGGAGAAATTAGTGTTAAATTATTTATATAAGTTAGAAATTTCTCTTGATTGAAAAGGTCAACAAATTGAAGTCAGCTTTGCTGCCTAAGATTAGAGACTTTCATATTTAGAACTTTTATGCAACAGTTAGACACTTTTACAGTTTTAATGCAAATAGTTAATTTCCATAAGTTTATTAGCTTAACATTAATGTTGATAGACAATGGTTTTTTGTATGTCAGTGGATTTTTCTATGCAGAAATGTCTTTTGATTGATGAGAATCAATAGAAAATATCGAATTCAAAACCATCTATTGAGTTATCTATGGATGCTATTCTCTTTTTATTTATTGATATGTTGATTTTGTGATGAGCTTGTGATGTGTGTTATTGAAAATTGAATCTAAAAAAAATGATGATGAATGGTGTTACGTATATTAAATCCACACTGTGGATGAATGTAATTGCATGAACCTTTCGTGAATTATTTCATTCTATAGTTTTCAACTAATTAGGAAATGCTCGTTAGAAAAATTGCATATCTGAATTTAAGGATATATTTGTTCACATTTTTTTGTTCCAAAGCCTTGATCTATATTTTTCTATTTATTTATAAAACCCCCGTTAGAATACTTCATAATATCCAATTTGTACCATTTTACCAACAAAGGCCCCTTAAACATTGCAGTTGCATGAATTACTAAATGATGACATCACAGTTGAGAACCAACTACTAAAACCTTGGAAGATAGGTGGTTTAATATTAGCTATCTTTTTTAGGAGAAATAGAATAGCGATATTTTGTTTAATGTTGTTGTGTTATTTTGACCATCAACAAAACTAGCACTAGAAGGAGAGCCTAGATGAACAAACTAGAGTGAATTGGGTAATTTTCACCAAACAAGTTTGAATGAGTTCTAAGATCTTCTCCCAATTTAGAGCCATTAGTTGAACTTCGATCTCCTACTCAACCCAAAACATGTAGGACTCCAATGTCGCCACCATTAACACCACCACCCACTCCACCTATATTTCCATGGATACCATAGCTAGCACAACCTAACCTACCACCACCAATGGCATTCTTCATGAATAATCCCTTCCAACTAGGAACCATTCTTGGTGGTATCCATGAGATGCCCAAAAAATCTGAGAAGTTTTGTCCTAGATATGCCCATGGAGAATCTCGAAGTGCATAGGAGCACATTCAGTCATTTAAAGATGTGTACACTCGGGCCCATATAGCACATCATGATGTGGCCTATAGGTTGTTTCCCTATTCACTAGGAGATATGGCCTATAACTGGTATCTTAATTTTCCCATTGGATTCATTTTCATTTGGACCAATCTGGAAGATTCTTTCATCAATCAATTTTGGGTCTATGTGGATCCAACTATTATGTACCATTATTTTCCATGATTAGAAAGGAACCCTACAAATGCTTACCTCTATTCAATATGTGATTCTAGAGAATGTACAGGCGACTACAGGAACCATACATACTAGCTGAGAATATTGCCATCCAAGCATACCTCAAGGCCATAGATCCATTGATTGGTTTATTTCTACAAAGAACTTACATCCCCACAGACAGTGATTCATTGTCCAAAGTATACCACCTAGCCATCAAACTACAACAACAACTAAGTTCCCAATCAGGTGGTATGGGAGGGGCTCTGGCTCCCTTAGGGTATCCTAGAATGCCCAATGCAACCCATCTATTCAACACAGTCCTAGGAATGTATCATTCTACCTATGGACCTTTGGTTGAAATACACCCTCCACCTACATTACCATGGGTCAATGGTGGAACCTTAGATTCCTCCCAATAGCAAAAAAAATCTTAGAATCATGCTAGAGGATCCAACACCACAATCAACCCATCAGCCACAATAACTGCTGAAAATGAGTGTACTACTCATTTGACAACAAAGTTGGAAACTCTAAAGAAAACCTTGCCACAGGTGACTAATGAAATGGCCTAGTTCAAATTGAACCCCCCTCAAAACCAAAACCAATACCAAAATTAGTGAGGGTATTCCAATCAAAACAACTACTCCATCCAAAATAACAACCAAAATTAGAGAAACTTTTAGAACCAAAACTTCCAGAACCAAAACTATCAGAATTAGAATAAAGGGTACAACCAGAGACCCAGGGTGCTACCACAATAGTGTGTCTCACTTTTGGGACATGCTGATTTTTGCTTGAAATCACTTTTTTTAGAAAAAATAACAATTTTAGCATTGAGAGGTTTCATCTAAAGGGTTTTAATTGAAGAGGGATAGGTAAGACCACTTTATATAAAACCCCCTTGGATAGAACCCCTCTAGTATTAAATTATATCCAAAATGGAGTTTCCTTCACACCTATCAAAATGTTGGAAAAAATATACATTTACTTTACCTTTGGGGGGATCAAGTAACACAATTTATAAATGATATTTTGAAAGATTGTAGCCCTCAAAATGAGCTTTCTAACAAATATAGTTTTGATATGTTTTCATTTTATCTTTATTTAATTTTCAATTTTTACTAAACATAGGTTTTTCTTGAACATCAAGCTCTTCATTCTATAGAGGTGGAAAAATAGTAAACCATTGTAAAAAAAATTCAAAAAATACCCTTTCCCTAGGTATTGATGTCCTTGTTTCACTAAAAAAAAAAAATTTTCAATATATACACAACAAGTTAGGTTGTATGACACACACACATGTCCAAATTATAGTTACAGTGACTTCAAAAATTAATTAAAAAATATATGTAACAAAAAATTATGAAAAAATATCCATTCCCTAGATATTGATGTTGAGAATCTATATTCCAAAAATTAGAATTTTATCCTTTATAGAAAAAAAAGTTATGTTGTACGACACAAACATTACTTTTGAAAATGTTGTTTTTCTGTTTAAGACTATTTATTAAAGGAGATATTGAAAGATTCATGATTTATTTCAAATATATATATATATATATATATTTAGAATCTACATGAATTTCCACAAATCACTAGTTCACATCATCTTCAAATTCTTAACAATTTAGTTGCTATAGGTCTCAAAAGATGAAGATTCAGTTAAAATTATTGATGTAAATGTCCATCTTGGGAAAAAATTGAGACAATATTGTGATTTCATCCCCCAACAACAAGCAATGAGACACTAGACCAAACAATGGAGGAGTTCCTCATAATAATTAGGCCAATGAAGACAAAACACACACTACAAACATTGCATATTTAAACTTCATGACTAACTGGTGCAGATTACATGATATTACTGTACATTCTAAGGTTAACTACCCAGAGGTAGAAAAAATGGTTAAGATGGCTTAGGATTGTTAGGATTCAGGTAGATCAAAGCAATAAACATTAACAATTATATGTAGATTAAATAACCCAAAAATAACAATGAAGAAAACACAAAAGAGATAAATGCAAAAATTTAACGTGGTTCACCCAATATGGGCTACATCCATAGAAACTCATCCACCCAATAATTTTATTATCCAATGAAAAATAGATTACAATCTCACAAATTATACACATCGCAACTTACATCCCATCTGCTTGTAACAAGCTTTTTGGAAACTTCTAGAATTAGGGTTTTACAAAGTCATTTTTTTCATTTGATGTGTCAATAGGAAAACCTTGATGAGTTAATGGGAAAAAAATTGGGGGATGCACCCCCAAACCCTTGCTATCAAGTGATTTCACCCTCGAACCCTCGCTATCGAGGGTTGTTTCCCCTGAACCTCAATGAGGATACATTATGAGTGTACAGTATTTGTATGATCAGTCACCACATACCAACAATCTCCTACTTGGAGATTGATCCTAGATGACACCGTTGCACTTGTAACTCCCACTAGATTACAGATCTAGCTGGTTTCTTATGTCCACGATTATCAGTCATGAAGGCCGATGAAAACTAATGAGGAAATCAATTTCTCTCATGTAACCACCTTTGTGAATATATTTGTAGGATTCTCACTTGTGTGAATTTTCTCTAGCTTCAACTTCCCATCCTCCAAAACTAATCAAATAAAGTGGTATATGAGCTATATGTTCTTAGTTTTTTAATGTAGAGCTAGTTTCTTAGCAAGATGAATGGCACTCTGGCTATCAGTGTAAAAAGGGCTATCTTCTTGTTGTTGTTCCAATTCCTCTAGAAAATTTTGTAACCAAATCATCTCCTTGTTGGCTTTCAGAGCAGCACAAGCTTTAGTGGTTGAAAGCACAACAACCTTTTGCAATCTTGAAATCCAACTGATTGCATTACCTCCTATAGTAAAAACATACCCTGTGGTACTCCTCCTGCTATCAATACCACCCACTAGATCAGAGTCAACATATCCTTTTAGAGCAGAATTTGTTCCTCCAAAATATAGTTTCTTTGAAGTAGTACCTCTCAAATATCAGAGAATCCATTTTACTTCATTCCAATGTTCCATTCCTAGGATTTCTCATATACTACTCGCAAATCCCATTGCATGTGCAATATCTGGCCTTGTGCATACCATTGCATACATCAAGCTACCAACTATTGATGCATATGGTATCTTAGAAATTTTTTCTTCCTCCTCTGGTGTCTTTGGACACATCTCCATAGTCAACTTAAAATGACTAGGAAAAGGTGTACTAATTGCTTTTGCATCTTGCATGTTAAACCTTTTCAACACCTTCTCTACATACTCACTTTGACACAAAAATATTTTTTTTGTTTGTCCTATCCCATGTGATCCTCATACCAAGTATCTGTTTTGTTGCACCCAAATCTTTCATAGCAAATGAATTTTTTAATTTATGCTTAAGTTCATTAATATGTTGCATGTTAGACCTGACAACAAGCATGTCATCAACATAAAGCAATGGGATAATATAGCTACCATTATCCAATTTCTTAAAATAAACACAATAATTAGAATGACATCTTTTGTAACCTTGTTCAGCCATAAAACTATCAAATTTCAAATACCATTGCTGAGGTGCTTGCTTTAGGCCATACAAACTCTTCTTTAACCTACACACAAATTCCTCCTTACCCTTGACCTCATATCCCTATGGTTGTTGCATGTATATTTCCTCTTCCAAATCCCCATGGAGAAATTTTGTTTTCACATCTAGTATTCAAGATGCAAGTCTTCCATAGCCACAAGACTTATAATAGTTCTAATAGAAGTCATCTTTACAACTGGAGAAAATATTTCATCAAAATCTATACCTTTTTTGTGCAAAACCTTTTACCACGAGTCTGGCCTTATATCTTTTCTTGCCTCCATCTTCTTCCTTCAACTTGTAAACCCATTTATTTGGTAAATCTCTTTTGTAGACAATGGACTAAGTCCCAAGTTTGATTCTATGCAACAAGAATCCATTTCCTCTTTCATGCCTAGCTCCCACTGCTTTTTGGTATCTACCTACATTGCTTCTTCATAACCTTCTAGGTTCACTAGAATCAGTTAATAATATAGAATATAATATGTAGAAAATATTTTTGGAGGTCTAGTTATCCTTGTAGAATGTATAACACTTGTAGGAGTCTGTGGGATAACTTGTTGTTGTTGAGCATCGGGTGCCACTGGCATTTTATTTTCTGGAATCTCATCCAACACCACATATTCCTTTTTGGCCCATTCATGCTTCTTTTCCTATAGTTGATCCTTATACATGACCTTCTCATTGAATATAACATCTTTGCTCTAATGATTTTATGATTTTCATAATCCTCATAACCGATAACCAAATTCATTTACTCCATATCCAATGAAGGTACATTTTTTAGACTTAGCCTCAAGCTTGGTTCTATTTTCAATATCAACATGGACAAAAGCTTCACAACCAAAGGTTTTTAGAAATGAATAGTTTACCTTTTTACCCGTCCATGCCTCCTTTGGAATGCCACCATCCAAAGGATTTGAAGGTCCCCTATTTATTAAATAAATAGGTATGTACAGCATCTCCCAAAACCTATAAGGGTAGTCCAGCATGCAATCTCATGCCCTTACACACTCCATAATGGTCTATTCATCCTCACAATTTTTTATGGGGTTCTGGGAACCTTTTTCTTGTGGGGTTTGAGAAATTAGACTCTTTTGTTTTCCATAAACACAATTTTCGTAGAACTCCAGATTCAATTTGCTTCAAACCTAGTAGCAACTTTTTGGTGTGAAGGATCTTCATCCCTTTCTCACTCATGTGCCCAAGTCCTATGGTGCCACAATGTTTATGTCCCTAAAACAAGTGCTCTAACTATCTCGTAGAAACTTTCTTGTAGCTAAGGTAGAATAAGTATTACCAATACAAAAATACAATGTGCCTACCTTTTCACCTTTAGCTACTACTAATGCACCTTTAGTGACCTTTTAGACTTTGTCTGTAAAGGTAACTATGCAGCCTTCACTACCCAGTTTGTCTTGTAGAAATTAAATTCCTTCTCAAATTCAAAACATGCCTTACCTCCTATAGCAACCATTCATTTCCATTCTGCAACTTGATTTTTATCTTTCCTTTTCCAACAATCTAACAGGTTTCATCATCACCCAAATATACCTGTTCAAAATCACCTTGAACATAATCTAAAAAATATTACCTATGGGGTGTGGCATGAAATGAAGCCCTTGTATCTATTACCTAGGAATCATTAACTTATCTAAACATAGAATTAAAGAATCTTGTAATTTATTACATGAAACATTAGCTTCCTTACTATCATCATGTTTTCCATCTCCTTGTTTTCTTTTTTGAGATCAACAATCCTTCTTCAAGTGACCTAGCTTTCCATAGTGCCAATAATCCATTCTTCCTATAGATTTAGATCTACCTTTCTTCGACTTCCCTTGTGACTTCCCATGATTTGTAGGGCTTTTTCCTCTCTCCTTTTTTCTTCCCCTATTCTCTATAGTCAAAGCATTACCGCATGTTGAAGTCTCACCTATGCTTTTCCATTGCATTTCCTTGCTAAGGATAACACCAACAACATCATCAAATTTTAATGTATTTGAACCAAAGATAGAGTAACTTACAACCATTACCAAGCTATTACAACTTTCTGGAAAAGAACATAAAATCAAGAGAGCCCTCACCTCTTCATCAAAATTCACTTTTACAAAAGATAAATGACTGGTAATCATATTAAACTCTTTTAAATGATCTGTCACAAACCCACCTTCAATCATTTTTAGATTAAACAAATGCTTCATGAGAAATACCTTATTTGAGGCAGATGGTTTTTCATATAATTTAGCCAAAGCTTTCATTAAAGCCTCTATTGTCTTTTCTTCTGATATATTGAATGTCATAGATGGTGCAAGGCACAACCGAATGGTTCCAAGCACCTTTCTATGTAGAATCTCCCATTCTTCATCAGACATCATATCATATTTCTTTGCTTTTCCTTGCATGGCCGTCATAGATCCTTTTGGTACAAATAATCTTCCATCTGCATCTTCCATAATTGCTAATTCTGGCCATTGAACTTCTCAACCTTGAATTCTCCTTCTTCCATTGCTCCCACTCAAATCTAGAGGTTTTTTGCCAATCAATCAAAATACACGTGGCTCTAATACCAATTGTTAGGATTTAGGTAGATCAAAATAGTAAACACTAGCAATTATATGAAAATTAAATAACCTAAAAAAAAATGAAGAATAACATAAAAGAGATCGACGCAAAAATTTAATGTGGTTCATCCAATGATTTTATTATCCAATGCAAAACATATTACAATCTCATAAATTACACACACTGCAACTTACATCTCATCCACTTATAACAAGCTTTTCGAAAACTTATAGATTAGGGTCTTACAAAGTCATTTTTTCATTTGACTTGTCAGGAGGAAAACCTTGACAAGTTAACAGGAAAAAAAAATTAGGGGTTGTGCCCTCGAATCCCTATTTTCAGGGGTTGCTTCCCCCGAACCCCAACGAGGATACATTACAAGTGTACAGTATTTGCATGATCAATCACCACATACCAACAATGTTGATTCTCAATCAATATAGGGTAATGCTAACAAAGGTGACAAGTCTATGGATATTGCTATGGCCTTCATGAATTATGATGAGGAATATCAATTTCCCATGGAAGGGGAAAATGAGCCAAAAACAAATACATATGATTCCCAAGATTTTCAGGCTAAGGGAGGCCATTTTTTAAGAAATTAGAATAAGGATCCATTCACCACATCTACCCCTCCCAACAATATGGTCCCCCCTAATCAGAAAGCGGATAATAATCCACCTCCACCCAAAGGCCCACCTGAGTTTCCAAACAAAGGTAATTTTTCTTTCTTTCCAAAATAGTAATATAATAATAACATGTAAATATGATTTGATTTTAGAAATGTAGAAGAAAAGGACCTCTTTGTCATTTTTTGATGTTTTGAAGTGGTGTATTGCTCACCAAGAACTCATGTTGAAGGCTTTAGTTGAGGCAGATCAGTCAACGGGAAAAGAAAAAATGACTCCAACTACTTAGGTAAATGCAATTCTATATAGGGGAAAGGCAAGGACACCACCATTCCTGATAAGTTTGAGGATATTTGGGAAGAACCTACATAGCTGCTTGTTGGATTCTGGAGCCTCAGGTAATATTCCATTTTCCATTTGTAATAAATTAGGCCTGACCCCAATTCAAACTCATAAGGCTATACAGTTAGATAAAACTGAAGTGAACATTGTAGGGGAATTGAAAAACGTGCACATACATATTGGATCAAATCCAAGGATTCAAAGTTATATGGATATTCAAATTGCTTACATTCCCAAAATGTATGACATGTTGTTAAGCAAGGATTTGATGAAGACTATAGGAGGTTACCTTTCGTTGGACTTCTCACACATGTGACTACTATGGAAGGGTATGCCAACTCAGATTAGGATAGAAAGTGAACCTCACTTGAAGCACATGATCACAAAGTATGACCATTTAACATGTCCCCTGAAATTGTAGCATTGAGATATAAAAAATCAAAAACAAGATAAGCAAGATACACATTAAAAACATTAACTATTTAATATTACTATGATTATAGTTATCAAAGACAATCTTATAATTATAAATAATAAAAATAATATTGTAATTACCAAAATATAAATATCTAAATATTATAATCATTATACATCAAAGATTGTAAATACATGGGTAATTTATTTTAATGATTATACGAAATACTAAAATACAAATAGAAAAACATCAAAAATACACTAAATATAAAAGCATTGAAATACAAATGAATAAGTAAAATAAATAACAAAATAAAGATTAAAAATATAAATACAAATATTATAATATAATAATAATTATATATACAAAGCTTATATAAAAGTAAACATATATTATAAAAAATATGTATACATAAAATAATAATAAATATATTACAAAGCTGTATAATAATAAATATATTAGACTACAACACCATCACATAAGACAAAGGGAAGAAATGGGCTTATTAAAGCAATACAAATAAACATTTAATTAAGACCAAAGTGAAGCAACAAATGTAGCACTAAAGTCATTAAGAAAAGGCACATCCATTCAAAGAATCCTATGGTTTGGGAAGGAGGGCATCGAAATAAGTAAGGGGAAAAGCAATAAAACTGAGTTTGTAATAATTATCTAAGATCAACAATTGAATGGGGAATGGAATGAATAAGGGAGAATAAAATAAATAGGAAATTTTGTAGTATACTTCTAAGAACAAAGATAAAGACATTGGAGAGTAGGAAAATAACAAAAAGATCATTGAATGGGAAATAGGAAGGAGAGACAGAGAGAGGAGTCAAATACGACAAAATTTATCTTATTCAAAAAGAGGAAATAAGGGAACAAATTGTGATATTTACTTATGGTTGTTGCATAACATTATGGGAGGTAAGTGCAAAACCTAAAGAAGAATATACATAGGTGTAGGTATATATTCTAATAAATATAAGTAAAAAGAAATTATATAAAGGCATAAAAATATGAGTACCAATTAATGATAATTACATAGGGATATATTCAATATTAATAAAGGAAGCAAAATATAACAAATATATATATATATATATATATATATATATATATATATATTATATTTGATTATGCAATAATGATGCTTGCAACAATTATTGAGTCTTATAAGTAATTATGATCTTAATATAAAGATGAATAGATTAATATTTATCTATATATGTTTTTATCCTATGATCAATCAAAAGATTGAGGGAAGGCGATTAAGGAATAAATAGTCATGGGAAGACATTAGATCAGGTGATGTACTCACTTAGCAATAATATTTAGCATATTTAAATATAAGAAATAGATATTTCTAATCTGATTATTGATATAATGCTTTCTTTAATCTTATCATAATGAGAAATATTCTAGGAAATGATGAACTTAAAGAACCATAGATAAATGAAAATATATTTGATTATAGGCATGGAATAAATCTTGGATGAATGAAAATTATTTGATTGTGTAGAGAGTGTTTGCTATGTGCTTGTAAACATATCAGGAAGGGTGAATCATGGGTGAAGTGGATTGCCTAAAAACCCTACTTTCAGCCCCTTAGGCCCTAGACAAGGGATTGGGCCTTGTAGCCCCTTATGCCCTTGACTAGGGATTGGGTTATAGAAAGATGAGGGTCCCACCTAGGTTTCTGCCCCATAGGCCCAAGACAAGGGATTGGGAAACAAGAGGTGGTAGGCCTTAGGCCAATTGGACTCTATGGTTCCTCTCCCCTAATAGGAAGAGTGTGTTTCGAGGTGTTTCCATGAGTGGAGTATGTAGGTACTAAGCCCCTAGGTAGGAAGGATTGTGATGGACAACCTCTTGAACTTTATTTAAGGGCTTCAGGGTAGATCCACCTATGTCACTCCTCTTATGTCTTCATTATTGCCTTATGACTATGAATATATTTTGGATATCTAAATATTATTGCTAACAAATATATGTGTATGTGGAAATGTTATTAAATTGGTGAATGCAGATTTCAATCTAGGATTATTTCATGAGAGAAACACATTCCTTTGGAAAGAAGAAACCCTAAACCTAATCAATAATCAAATTCTAGGGAAAACAAGTGAATTCAAGAGCAAGGCTAGGTAAGGGACATTACACCATCCTAACAAAGTAGCTTATTTTGAAACTAAAATAGGTGTTTATAGGAGGGATGAGGTCATGACCTTTTAAATTCCTAATTACTCATAGCCCTTATAAAATAGTGATTCTACAACTATCATTAACCAACAAGTGTTAATTCAGAAACTACAACAAGACAAGTTGGTCTTGGGAGAGGAAGTAGACCTGTGGATTTTTCTACTCCCTAAATAGTGTCGGGTTCACTATTAAAGTCATTCTGAGTTGATGTGTCAGCCCTGTTTAAGTATCTTAAATCATGTTTGTCAATTGGGACCTACTCACTACAATAATCTTACAACTTCCCTAAGCCAACTCCCATCTAAAGCTAATGTTGTGACTATTTTAGTAGGAACAAATGACACACAAGGAATCTCATTACTTGTTGATCAAACTTAGACCCCATCTTCTGATTTACAAACTAAGATTAGGGAAGCCTAGAAATCACTAGATACCTCTACCCCTACTAATCTTCCAATTCCTAAGGAATTACTCAAAGGGAAGGTGAGTTGAAAAACTAATAATCACAAGGAGGTGCAAGGGATAGTTTCTACACATATGCTTAATCTGAATGAAGTACCTAACAAACCTCAATTACAACAATCCCCTAAACTTAGCATCCCCAACTAGTCAAATTTTCCACCTACTTCTCTTAAGCAACCACCTTGGACTGACCAGAAGAAAGAAATTCCAGCCCAAGATAAACTGTGGACCCTCAAATTTTACGATTCTAAATCTAAAACATGGAGTGGAGCTAGAGTAGAACTAACCAACCCAAAAGGGAAAAATTACTTTTCTTCTTGTAGGTTACAATTTGGATGCACTAACAATGTTACTGAATTTGAGGCATTGGCTCAAGGACTGATGTTTGCCCATCAGAAGAATGTGCCAGCCTTCAGAGTTATGGGAGATTATAAAGTGATCATGAAACAAGTTTGTAGCTAGTACACGTTCCACAACAAAATATTGGCTACTGATAGAAATATGATATGGAACCTGATCGAAGATTTAATGCTTTTGGTATTAAGTTGATTCCTAGTGAAGATAATCAAATTACAGATGCACTAGTTGTAGCAGCTAGTACCCTAGAACCTATGTGATATTCCAAGCTAAAGAGTTTTTCTGTGGAATTAGTATAAATTCCAGCCAGTCCTATAATGTTCAAAACTTCTAAGTTTTCAACGATGATCAACACATCCTTCCTTTTTGGAAAATTCATACATCTTTGAAGGAAAAATCATCGATGATTCCAACAAAGATCAAGGAGATTGAGATCCAGAAGGCATAACCAATTTAAAGACTAACAACATCCCCAAGGGAATGGTAGCACTAGAGAGGATCTTTGATTTTGATCCTCGAGCTCATGAAAAACTGCCTATGGATGCTGATGGGGGAAAGTATGAAACATACAACTTGGGAGATTTAGGTCTAGAGAGAAATATTTCATTGGGAAGACATTTCCAAAGGACATCCAAGACAAACTCTTGAAGGTGTTGAAGGAAGATATCATAGCAATTGCTTGGGGATATGAAGATTTGAAAACCTTTGATACTTTGGTGATAACTCACACCATCCCTCTGAAGCCTCGAGAAAATCCATTTCATCAGAAGCAACATCCATTTAATTCCTAAATTTAACCTTTGATTCTTAAAGAGGTATAGAAATTACTAGCAACTAGGATTATTTTTCCTATGAGGCATTTGACTTGGGTTACAAATCTGGTGCCTGTCCACAAAAAAGAATGGAGAAATCAGACTATGTGCCAATTTCAGAAACCTGAACAAGGCTTCAAAGAAGGACAATTACCCTCTTCCTTCCCCCGGCGAAGTCCTACAAAATGTCAATCACTCACAAATGATGTCCTTCCTAGATGGCTATTTTGGATATAACCAAGTGCTGGTCAATTACGATGATAGAATGAAGACCACTTTCATGACCAAGTGGGGAGCATTTGCATACCGAAGGATGCCATTAAGTCTCATTAATGTTGGATCCACCTTTTAGCGTGCAATGGACGTGGCCTTTAAGGATCTAGTAGGTAAGTGTATCAATATTTACATAGAAAAATTGATTCTCTTTTTCAAGAACAGGGAGGACCAAGCTGTTGATTTATCAAAGGTTCTCAAAAAATATATAAAGTAGGGTGTCTCTCTCAACTGAAAGAAATGTGTGTTCAGGGTCTTAGAAGGAAAACTATTGGGTCATATAATATTGGAAAGAGGAATTTCAATCGACCCTGACAGAGTGGAATCTATCGTAAAATTGCCTATGCTAGACAACAAGAAAGAGATGAGATCTTTCTTCAGAAAGATAAACTTCGTAAGGAAGTTCATAACTAGGTTTGCAAAAATTGTCAAACCCCTCAATGAGATGATGAAGAAATATGTGAAGATTGAATGGAGTAATGAGGCAAAGGTTTCCTTTTCACAAATAAAACAATTTATCTCAAAGGCGCCTATGTTAACCAACCCTGATTATTTGTAGGATTTTTATATTTATTCTTTTGTATTTGACCATTCATGTGCTGCTATTTTTACACAATGAAAAGGTGAAGGGGATGAATAGCCAATAGCCTTCATGAGTTCTCCATTCAAAAATTCTTAGATCAGATAACCACCATTGGAGAAGAAATCCTTCGCATTGGTTAGAGCTATTAAAAAATTCTACCATTACATCCTACGCATCCAAATCACTGCCATCATTCCCAATCCAGCAGTGAAGTCCCTTCTTATGCAGAGTGAGCTGGGAGAGTGAAGGGGAAAATGGATGGTGATGCTATAGGAGTTTGACCTTGAAAATCACCCTATGAAGTTGGTCCAAGGGAAAGGCCTATCCAAAGCAATGATTGACGTTGATTTCAAGATTGCTTGTTAGCAATACACAGTATAGTCATTTACAGGAGATCCTTGGTATGTTGATCTAATTTTCTTGCTACTAAACAAGTTTCCTAATGGGATGAACACAATGTAGAGAAGGGTGCTGAGACTGAAGAGTTCTCACTATATGATTAAGGGGGATCCTTATACAAAAAGAACTTCAATGGTGTCTATTTGCATTGTTTGGATCAACAATAGGTGAGCATGCCATTGTTGAGGTTCATGGCAGACATGGTACTGGGCACGGTTTAGCTGATACAATGGCACATCAAATCTTGAGGTTAGGTTACTATTGGCCTCATGTGTTATGAGATGCTCATCAACACATTAGGACATGTCATACATGTCAAACTTCAACATCCAAAGAGTGCAACTCGACGATGCCCCTACAGCCTGTATATGAGGTAAGACCGTTTGCCTAATGGACGTTAGATTTTATCAAGGTAATTAATTAAAATTATTTTATAGGTCACAAGTTTATCTTGACTACAATAGATTACTACACACAGTGGACTGAGGATCAATCTTACAAGAACTGCACCACTGATGTGGTTATCAAATTCCTCAATGAACACATCATTACCAGGTTTGGGGTACCATTTGCTCTAGTATGTGATAACAACTCAACCTTTTCTTCCACACAATTCATTCAATGGGCGTTCAAATATAATATTGTTTTTAAATACTCGCCCAACTATTATCCACAGGAAAATGGGGCAGTTGAGTCTACCAATAAGAATTTATTGGAAGTAATCAAAAAATTGTTAGAAAGTAATCCTAGGGACTGGCACACACAATTGAAGTTCACCTTATGGGTGGATAGGACTAGAATTAAGGCTGCCCTAGGAAACTCACCATTTAAATTAGTTTATGGCCAAGACTCAGTATTTTCTATCAATCTACAAATATATCTATTTTATGGTTTATGCAAGAGTTCTACTCCAATGATAATAGGATAGAGATCAGATTAAATAATTTTCTAAATCTAGAAGAATAGAGGGATGCTGCCTTGCAGCAATTTTCCAAACATCAGGTTGTATTTAAATGTTAGTTTGAAAAGAGAGCCAAAATCAAGGCCTTTAGGATATCAAATATTGTGTTGCTATAGGAC
Organism: Sequoia sempervirens; assembly: GCA_007258455.2. Classification (NCBI taxonomy): domain Eukaryota; kingdom Viridiplantae; phylum Streptophyta; class Pinopsida; order Cupressales; family Cupressaceae; genus Sequoia; species Sequoia sempervirens. The sequence continues at coordinate 4,610 of VDFB02323374.1, read as the reverse complement.
AAGGCCAGAGAGAGGAAGGGTGATCACCAAAATTTTGATAGACTTTGGTTAGTACCATACCAAATTGTTGAGATCCTTGGTGAGAACGCTTTTTGACTGAGCACCTCAATGGGATAACCTGTTCCATTGCTAGTCAATGGGTAGTTTCTCAAGCATTACTTTGTCCCATGAAGGCCTGATCATTCATCCTTTGTATATATGTAGTTTAGTGGTTTTCTTGTTTTAGTTTGTTTGTTTGTTTGGTTTCCTTTGTTTTTTGTTTTGTTGTTTGTTTGTTTGTTCTCTTTCATTGTTTTCTTTTTGTTTCTTGGGTACTTTCATTTTCATCATTTTTGAATAATGGGTAGTTGTTTAAGGTGTACTAAGGATACTATGACAGAAATTTATTTAGGTATTTTTAGGTATATCTGTTGTTCTTTTTCATTTCAAAACTTATGTTTTGTGTCCAACTTAATGACAATTTGAAAGGTTAGAACAAATAGGTAGATTCTAAGTGATCTTATAAACCACAATTGAATCTATCACGTATTAGATAGAACCATTTATTTTCTTGAAGGCCTAGCTATCTTAGGATGATTGTACTCATGATTCAAGTGAAAAATAAGAGTACCAATGCTGTCATGAGGTCCACCATAGTTCTCAACCCAATTTTCAGATTACTATGTCTAAGTATTGAGAAAAAAGATAAAAAAATAACTGCTTCAAGAAAAAAATTTAAAAAAAGGAAGAGAAAAGCAGAAAATCATAAAGTAAACTTAATATAATAAGGGTGATTCAAGTATCTCTACCAAGGCTATGGACCCCTGGCTAGCAGTAGAACAATGCTTTGAGATAACTAGAGGTATCTCCATTGGGGTTATAGATGCCTTGTTGGTAGAGAGCAATTCCCAAGATATCATTGCACAATAGTGAAAGATACCCACCTCATGTAGCTCGAATCTGAATACAGTTGTTTCAAGGATAGGTAAAGTCTTTAAGGTAGGGATTTACTACAAATGCACACACTCAAATTCAAAGTTGTTATACTGATTCACAATTTGATATTTTAACTCACCCTTGTTTGTTATAACCAGTCATTCTCAAGTTAAAATATTCATAAACTATAGGTTCTGGGTGACTCAATTCTTCAGTATCTTGAAAATGGGTAAACCATTTTTCTAGTCGAGTCACCCATTTTTATGCCCTTCATATCCACCCCATTTTTTTTTTGGTTAAAATGGGTCCCCATTTGTTGTTTTTGTCTTTGGTGTTCTTGTTTGGGCTTTGGGAGTTTTACTTTTCCTCCTAAGTCTTTATTTTTCCTTTGTTTCTTGGGTTCGATTTTTGGACTATCACTGGCACTTAAACTTTTCCAAAGTTCTTATTCTTGGTTCCATCCCAATCCCACTCCCCACACCTTTCCTTGTGTTCTTTTTAGTTTGTTCGGTTCAGATTTTAGATCAGAACTGTCACCTTGCGCCCTTAAAAGTGTGGGTTTCAGTTTCTATCTTGATACCGACCTCCTCTTTTCTTCCTTGTGTGCTTTTGTTTTTTGGAATCATATTTTGAAACGAAATCAAAACTAATAACTTTTCTAAAGTTCTTGTTCTAGTTTTAATCTCGGTCCCGATTTTTGATGCCTTTTTGTTTTTCCTTCTGTGTTTCAGAATCGGATATCATACTGGAACTAGAACTAAGAACTTTTCCAATGTTCTTGTCCCTGGTTCCATCCTGATCCTAATTCCCACATTTGTCTTCTTGCTTGTCAGGTTCAAATTTTGGAACTTTCCTAAAACTTTGCACTTGTTGAAAGTCCAGGTACCAAGTTTTTTACGATCCTGACTTCTGACCTTCCTTTGTGTTTTGTGTTGGTTTTTCCCCAAGTAACTTCCCAACCCAGATTCCCAAACAAACCTACATTAATGGCCACTTGTTCACATGTGCAAACGAATTTAAATTCAGGTCGCTCCTCAGTTTTCACTCATTATTGCTTGTGTATTTTGATGGAGTGAATTGGAGTGGAGTGAAGGGTTTGGAATTGAGGTTATGCTTGAAGATTTCATGCTGCATTTTTGGATTTTCCATTGCATTCATTGAGGTAGGTGTTTTTGCTTTCTCATTCTTCTTTTCTTTCTCTCCTGTGTGTTGTTTGTGCATTCTTTCGTTGGTTTGCGATTTTCTTCCATTTCTTGTTTTTGGTGGATTTTATGTTGCTTATTTCTTGCTTTCCTCCAACCCTTTGGTTCATTGATGTTCTTTTTGTTTTGGGTTTTCTTGTCTTTTGCTTCATCTTGTTTTTGGCACAGGTTTCTTGTTCCTACTGAAACCCTAGTTTCACTAGGGTTTTTGTACCACCTAGTTGGCTTTATTCAAATTTCATGAATTTTAAAGTTTGTAGACCATTATAAAGTGTGAGTCAAAACCCTGCAATGTCTGACATCTAATTCTTGAAAGAAGTGGAAATATGGTTAAATTTTTGAATTGGTCTATATTAAGGTTTCAAAATTTTCCCAATCCTAATCCTGAAGGCATGTTTGAAAATAGTGTTAAAATTATTTAATTGCCTTCATGTTTGGTTTTTTCTCGATCTCGATTCTTGCATTCCTATCAAAATCAGGTTTTGGAACTAAACTTAAACCTGTCACCACTGCCTAGGTCCACATCCTATCAATGTCCTGATTCCTATTCTTGATCTTTGATCGAGATCAAAGCTTGGATCATAACTTTACTATGTTCAAAGTTTTTCTCAAGGTGCCAAATTTTGTCCTAATTGCAATTCCCACACTACTTTCAAGATTAGACTTTAGAAGTAGATCAAAACCTTGACACAGTATTTAGTTTTAGTGCTAGGTTCATTCCAAATTTTGAATTTTGACACAATATTAGGATTAGAACTTGGAACTGACTCATACCCACTCATATTTCAAAAGGTCCAATTTCAAACTACATCCCAATTCTAACTCTCAATATCTTATTAGGATTGGAACTCAGAGCGAATACTAAAACTTTTTCGCTTCTTGAGAGTCCACTCTCTAATGATATCTCGATCCCGATTTCTGACTACACTATGCAATCATATCTCAAAATTCAACTGAAACCTTCTTACCATTATAGGTTTTTGAGCTTAATGTTAACTTGATCCCGACTTCCGATGTACAATTTTTTTACAAAGCATGAGGGATGATATGAAGCCCAATTCCAATGTGTGATAAGGTGGTAGGAATGTTGTCTTAAGTTCATGTTTAAAGTATTCCCTAATCTTGACTTTCGACATGGTTCATTGTTAAGTATAAAATGATCAAGTTCCTAGTTCTACCCCAAACCCGAAACCTGAAAACATAGGACTAACTTATAAATCAGAATTTTCTTGAATGAATGCAGATTTAATATGGATGCTTATGATAATTTTACCCCTCATATTTCTTATCTTTCTCTAATGAATGTCCATATTGCAGGTATTGACAAATGTCTAATTCAGAGGAAGAGGTTGCTACTAAAGAAGTACCAAAGGGGACAAATAATAAGAAGTTAAATCCAGACTAGGTTGCCATCACTATGAAGTACAAATTCTAGGGGGATCCAGTGCCATCCAAATTTTGGTCTGAGGTCATTGCGATCAATGATACACTTGTGGACCATATTTACTTGAAACACTTTCGTGATGATACCTTTTAAGAGAATGATTCCCCAAGGGCTAAAAAGATTGTAGATTTTGGGTTGGTACATGTGGCCACATTCCCTATTGATGTATATAATGTCCAGAATTAATACTAGTTGTTGCACAAGCCTAAAATCCAACTCAGAGGAAGTGCATTGATTCATGGGGAAATGAGATCATAGATTTGACCACATGGAAGATAAGACTAGTGTTGGATCCTCATCCTCACCCCAATCTCAAAATAATGTCTGAAGTTAACGCATTGAAATGGTGGGTAGCAAATGAAGAAAGGAATAGGAAATTTATCAACAAGAGATGACTTAAAATAGAGAAGAAATCAATGAATAAGATACCACCTAAGCCCAAAAGGTCTAATTTCTCTGAGGATATTGGGGATATGATCACGTTGCTAGCTAGGGCATTTGGAAAGAGAGATTCTCATGCCTTTGAGAATTGGATGTTCTCATTTATCCAATTGATTCTAGATGGACAACAACACTTGGATTGGGGACAATTGATCTTAGACAATATCCATAATCAAATGATGAAGGTGAAGAGCACAAAAATATACTGAAAGGGGGGGTGAATCAGTATATTAACAAATTTTTACCCTCTCAACTTTTATCAAATTTAAACTCTAACACAATATCAACCATGCAAGAATATAACAATATGAAAAAGTTGACACCAAGATCTTATGTGGAAACCCTTATGGGAGAAAACCATGGTACAAATAATGTACTTTATGAATTATATAAGTTTTACAATGAATTTAGGCACCAACCTACTTGAATCACCAACTTCCACAATTTAGTAGGCACCGACCCACAAGGAACATCAACTCCTATCTTTGATTTAGTAGGCACCAACCTACAAGGAGCACCAACTCCTAAAGTTCATAAACACCAAACTACTAGAGGCACCAAACCTCACTTTCCAGCACCAACTTAGCAAAAATAATGTGTAATACCCT
>VDFB02323373.1:0-29280 GCA_007258455.2 Sequoia sempervirens | reverse complement strand
CCACCACCTTAAGAGTTTGTGGAGCACTGAAACCTGAGAGTGCATGACAAGAAATGATTAGTTGAGAATCATGTGATTCCTCATTTGACTCCCTTTCATCCTCTAGTATGGGTTCCTCCTCTTCTTCCTCACTTGGACCTTCAATATAGAACAATTTCTTTTCATTGCATTTATGTCCTCGACTATATTTGCTATCACAATTGAAACACAACCCTTTTTCTCTTTTCTTCTCAATTTGTTGTGGAGTCAACCTAGTAGGTTGTGTTGAATATGCTTTCTCTCTTGTCACATTAGCCCCTTGCTTCGTAGGAATCAAATACTTCTCCTCTACCCAGCGTGGTAAGATAAAAGACTCATTTACGAATCTAGGGCTAAACATTCATACCTCATGTTGAATGTGATCCTTGAGATGCCCCAAGAATAAATCATTCAAGTTTTCCTCTATAATTGTACCCACTCTTAAGGATAGATCTTGGAATTGTTGAATATAATCCTTAAATGATCCTATTTGTTGAAGTTTAGCCAATTGGTTGAAGAAGTTGTCTGTCACGCTATTGCTATATTGTGCTTGGAGTTCCTCCGTAAAAATTGACCATGAGATTGTGAGCCCATTTTTCCTTCGATGAGTGCAAAGCAAATGATTCCAAATGAATTGATTTGGTTCTAGATATAGGGAAGCCATCGTGAACTTTTGTCCATTTGGGATTTGATGTACTTCAAAAAAATTCTCCATTTGGTTTATCCATGTTAGAGGATCCTTTCCATCAAATTTGCGTATATCCACCTTTGGAAATAAACTCCTAGATCCCATAGGAGTACTAAAACTTGTGTCAATGTTAGCTGACCTAGAATTTCCACCTTGGTTGCTTGAGACCTCCTTTCTTGATTCAGCCATATAGTTGCTTAACATGTTTCATATGTTCGATATATCTCCTCTTAGGTCACAGATATCCATCTTCATTGAGAAAATGTCTTCCTTGACCTTACTGATTTCCTCATTAGGATTAATATCCTCTATTGTTACCCCATCCTTATCAGGAGTCTTCCCCGGAGTGACAACATTCTTTTTGCCCCTTGTTGCAGGCCCCGTCATGATGGGAACCACTAATTTTGAAATAAATCACACAAATGAAACTTAAATTATTTGAAATTTTTACTGTAACTTACTAGGGAAAAAATAACACTCACCTAGAAAAATATCCAAGAAACAAGCAGATTTACAGCGTGGAGAGTGATATTTGTGAAAAAAATAATTTTTCAATAACTTGCTTATTTATACTCCAATTACTCAAATTTTTTTACTGTAATCTCCTTTAATATTTTTTCAAAAACCCAATAAAAATTAGGCTCCAATTCGACAATATGTGCCAGATATGTAGATTCCAAAAACATTGTGTAAAAACTCTAATTCTACAATAATTCGCTTAATTGTGCTCCAGTTCTTTGTAAATATGGATTGTAGCTTCTTTAATATGTTATTCAAAAACCCTTTAAAAATTAGAAAAGAATTCGCCAAAATCTGAAAGATATGCTCTTCCAAAAATTGCCTCCAAAATTGAGAAAAAACCTTGCCTCTATGGTGCCAAGATCATGCTCTGATACCACTTGTTATGAAATAAATTGCATAATATAAGAATATGATATGAAATATGCTACAAATACTTAATAATAACTGAGAATAGCAAGCCACTTCAAAGGGGAAAACCTCCAAATATCTCTAATGAGAACACACTTCACAACTTGATGATGAAATAAGACTCACAACCTCCTATATATACCTATTTATGTCTAGGATAACACCTAGGCCGACTTAGACACACCTATATAAGTCTTAGGCTGACCTAAACAACTAAATAACAATATACTAATGATAATATGACTTAATAGAGAGTTAAGATAGCCACAAGCCGACTATTCATAACCCGATGTACACTAATATTAGGGGCGTAGCAATGAAATGCATTTTCCTTAGCAAATACACTTTTAATTCTTCGATTTGACCTAATTTTGTAATAAATGCTTCTAACCATAAAGCTGACAAACCTAAAAATTGTATGCACAAAAAACTTCTCAAGCTCCACAAATATCTGCATTAGCATATTTCTTTCCATAATCTTCTTCAACAACTTAAGCATTCCATTCTTCATGACATATCTTTGAGTTGTAGCTCCAACATCTCTTTTCTGGTGGGGGATATAAGATATCCATTAAATCTCCCCATAATCCATAGCTCTAGGATTAGTTATCAGAGGAAACATCTGCACTGGAGGGCGATACATATTCTCCCTTATCCTTTGTCTCTTGTTTCTTTCTCCAGATTTTTTCCATTTCCTTCTTTAATTCAACTAGATCAATATTTTTGGTTGGTTCATTCTTCTTTACCAAATTATCCTTCCTTGTGTTTTTTCTTCTGAAAAATTTAGCAATATGTCTAGGCCTATTGCAATTGTTGCATATGACATTTCTTTGAGCATTATTCCTTCCATTCATTCTAGATCTCCATTGATTTGATTTGTGTACAAATCCATAACATGTATAACAATAACCATTCAAAGATTGAATCATTCTACCATTGTTTTATCTATTCATCATTTCACTTCTACATTCATTTTCTCTATGTCCAATTTTTTTGCATGTAAAGCATTGACCAATAAAGGATGGAGCATTCTAATTCATTTTGCTTCTATATTCCATTACTCGATGTCCATATTTATTGCAAGAATAATAAGTACCATTGAAAGATGGGTACCTTTGAGCATTTGGTTGTTTGATAGGGGGTTTTCCATCATTGTTTCTTTGATTCCAGAACTTTCCATTTTTCTTCTTGTCTTCAGTCTTCTCTAGTTCACTGATCTTCTTTTCTACATTAGATTCCTGAGGTACTTTTGAGATTTCTCCTTTTTCAAGTCCTATACCACCTTTGTCTTTAGATGATTTTTGACCTACAATCAACTCATCAAGCATTGTAGAACTTTTCTTGAATTTGTCTTCATGAATTCTTTCCTTCTCCGGATATGATCATAGATTTATCACTTCTTGTTCAAGTCCCATGCATTCATTAAATTTTATTTCTACCATTGCATTTAGACAATCCTCAACTCTTTCTTTTCTTCCACTTATACTTTCAGTTCGACAAGATCTTCATTTGCTTGCTTCAATTGTTCATTGAATTCCTTATGACTTTCTCTAAACTTCTTGATTTGATTTCTCAATTTTTTATACACTCATTTTCCTCTTTAAGATTTTCCTTCATATCTTTGTTTTCATCTTCAACTTTGTTAAGATCTTCAAGAGCAACTTTGAGTTCTTCTTTGTCAATCATGAAATCTTCTTCTATGTATTCAATAGTAGGAATCTCTTCCAAAGGAATATGAAACTCTATGTTAGCCATCTATTCAATCTCCAAGATCTTCCCAAGTGGTCAAGCTCCTTTCAGGGATCCAAGCTCTGACACCAATTGTTGAACACCTAAAATACTAAGAGGGGGGATGAATTAGTATTCCATTAAACCATTTAGACATTAGCCATCCAATTACCAAGACATATTCAACTCCAATAATGAATGAAAGTATGAAACATCCACAAAATCACATAACACATGAACACCATGATTTTTACGTGGAAAACCCAAAATTGGAAAAACCATGGTTAGGGTTAGCTCATAATATATAATATCCAAATATAGTATATTATAGAAATGCTCACTGTAAGTGGACTCACTGTTCAGTGGACTCACTATTCAGTGGACTCACTATCCATAGAGAATAAGATAAAAGAAAGAAGGGGTGGCTTATAGCCTATTGAATCGATACAATAACATCTATCATATGTTGGATTATAGTTCTAATGAAGTACAAAATCAATCTATGCACTGATCTAGATCAATGTATTGCTTTGCTCTGTATTCACACAATTTTGATCAAATTCACATCACACACATGTAGGTGGAACACCATACATGTCACCTATCGCTCATCACTCACACATAATCTCGAAACACCAAAATAAATCTCCTATATATATATCCACATCAAGTGTAACATCAATTAGGTTGGCCTAATTAGATGTAACACATAAAATTTTAACTTGTTGTCCTCAATATATTTCATCCACATCTCACGCCTTAATTCAAAATTCAATTTACCTCAAGATAGGTCAGGATGGACCCAATATAGGTCTTACATAATATTGTAGCACATATTAATCCTTCAAACATGTTAGGTTGGTCCCAACTAAGACCTAAAAATAAAATCTTTCGTTTGTTTACCCAATTCACCACATGCGTAACTCAAAATTTGATCTCAGTTAAAATTCCCACTCAATTGACATATAATAGCTTATCTTCAACATTGCAACACAAAATAATTATCCACGAAGGAATGTAGAATCTCCCATAATGACACTCTATACAGAAAATAACTACAATATATAGGACTAAACTCTATCATTCATATCTTCCAGGATACTTCACCAAACAACAAAAAACTCTTAGATCTAGATGCGTCTGATGATCACCAAAAAACTATTAGAATGGAAGAGTGATATCTCTATTTTTGGTGGAGTGTAGACCCAAAAACTAATGCACTAAACCACTATATTGGTAGATATGATACTTACACATTTTTCTATGTAGCTATACTTTTTGGACCAACTTATTCTATACAAATGTCTTCAAAAACAATTCTAAGTCATATTATAGTGATCCAAAATAATGTTGACATCAATGACAATAATGGATCATGCAAAATATGCATACCATGCTCATGTTGCCAAACAACATCATCAATGACAATATTCCAACAATCCCTCCCTTTGTCATTAATGGAAACATGCCTGCCAAAATCATTCTCCAAAAAAAATTATCTCCCAAATGTCTCACCAAGTAACTTTCTAAATATCTCTCCCCCTTTGACATCAATGGAAAAGGGTGTGTTGGTACAAAAAAAAATTGCATACCCCCCAGAAGTAAAAAAGGATATAAAAAAATGTGCTAACTCCCTCTTAGGAAGTTAACGAAAAAAAAATCATCCTCTATTTACAAAAGAATTTGAAAGCTTGAAAAATGCATAAAAAGTAGAGATGTTCAACCTGAAGATGTTGACCCTTGAAGCTTTTGTAAAATAAATTTCCAAGAATATTTACCTTCTTCCCAATGTTTCTTTGCTGCTATAAGTGTTATATATTGTGACTCAAGCTTCACCAAGGATTCCTCTCCTTCTTTCGAAGTACGGGGAGTAAGATTTATCTTTGAAGTTCTATTTGTATTGGCAAGGGCACTTGAGACAAGTATATACTTCATCTTCACCAAGTCCCTTAGCTTCTCAAATTGTTTGATTATTTATTTCTTTCTGGCTCTATAGGGTAAAGTAATTTTCATGTAAGTTCATTATAACAGTCCAGGTCTGATCATTTCTATCATGTACCAGATCATATGTGTTTGATGCATTGCGTATTCGTGTCTCAATTGTATTCATGACACCCTTTATTCTTTGTGTGGCATCCGACCACTTCATACAATACAAAATTAAGGTCTTTTCTTCTTCTTCTTCTTCTTCATAGGCTTGTACATCCTTTAAATTTTCTTTGACTTTGTTGTGTGCAGATGTACACTTCCCTATAATGTGCAACAATTTCTTCTCTGCAAGCCTTGCCTTAATTTATTTCAGTCCAGAGTCATATACCTTGAAGGAGTCAATAAGTAGCTTCAAGTTTCCATTGTATGCAAGGTGGAATCAACATTTGTTTCAAGTGTTGTATCCTGCAATTCCTTTACAACTTCATCCATTAATTCATTGATCTCATGCTCATGTTGACCATCATATGTATGCATATCTCCTTCCTCAATGTGTTCTGAAGCACCAGGGACAACATTTAAATCTTCTTATGAAGCAACATTCATGCCACTTTCCCTTTTCCTTGTAGCTTTCTGCTTGACTCTCCTTGTAGTTTTCCTTACTTCTGCCCTGGTGGCATGGACTACTAGAGGGGATTTCTCCCTTATTGGAGGACTATCTATTTACTTTCTCTTCTCACTAGCTATATGTAGAGATGTAGTGACTAATCTCTCTAATCTCCTAGAGCTACCAGAGGCTTCTCATGCACTCATATCAGCTCTAGCTCTTTCTATAGAAAGCCTAACCTTTTATTTTGAGATGCCAAACTCTTTGGCATACATGTGTACCTCAACATCAACATTTTTCTTCATTTATGGTTTCTTGAATTCTAGGTGAACTTCCATTAAATTTTCTTCAAAATTTCCATACCTTGGTCTGCTAGGATCTTTAGGACTATTTAGTAGCACTTCTACACAACCAATATCTTCTTCTTTTGATACTTCATAACCTAGTTCTAGAACCCAAATGTTTTTAGGTTCAATTGCTTTCATTATACAAAAATCAATAGAGACTAGAAAGGAAATGTCATTTATGTATCTCTTCACAACACTTCTTGGAATTCTTTGTCTCTCATTCATTCTTCTTTGGAATATTGTAAAGAAGGTTGTAAGGGCATCACCTTAAGCATTCATGTCTCCTAGACTTCTCATATAATCTCATATATGATGTCCAACAGGCTTTGTATTTGACCAATTGACCTTTCCTAGCACAAGAACTTCTATTGAGAAGTTGAAAAGAAAACATATCACTAATGCGCCATACCTAAATACATACTTCTTCTTAATTTCCTTCAAGTTCTCCATCAATTGTTGGCAGATCAACTCACAAAGGTCATAATTAGCATTGTTCTCAACCATGTCCTATGCCACATGAATTGTAGTGGAAGAGATAAATTATCTCTATAAATCTTGTGTCCAATAAGCATAGTTGCATATCTAACTGTCAGGTTTCTGATAGGGTTTATTGTAATACCTGTTCTCTCCATTATATCCTTGTTCTTTGCAGATTTCAAGACTGGAACCGGTATGGTGGACCATAAACCAATTATCTCTTTAATTACTTCTTTAATAATCATATGAGGGTCATGAATCCATATAAATTGGTCATGAATTCTATTTAGGGTCATGAATATGCACTTCTCTTCATAGATAAAGTTCAAAAACCATTTCCATACATCTAATTTCTTCTTAGTCAGGACTTTGTACTCTTGTTTTAAAGTTTAATCATCCCCAACTAACTCATCTATCCCTAGTTACAATAATTTTCTGAAGGAGTGTTCATCCAAACTACGATGAATGTATGCCCTAATATCTTCAATTGGTAGAACCCCATAAGGTATATGCGAAAATACACCTAAGGGATCATATTCTAAGGCTCTAGCAGAATATATTTTAAACTTAGGTTGCAACCTCTGTGAGATGTCTACAACTTCCGATGTCGTCGTTGCATTCAAATTGCTTTCAAATGATAAATTCCATAAAACTAGAATATGCAAGTTGATAAACTCTTAGAGGTGTGGAAACAAGCTTCTGGAAACCCAGAACCCACTTGGGATCCAGAGCCACAGAAACAAACAAATACACCTTCCACACAAGAGATTTGCAAACAAATGTATGCAATTAACTTCAACAACAAAAAGCTACAGTAGAGAGAAAACTTTCAAGAAGAAATAAAAGCTATAGATATTCTCCCATTAATAATTACAATGAGATCAATCCCTATAAAAAGAGATCAAGAAACCCTAAAGAAAAGCCTAAAGGGAAACCCTAGTGTGCACACTTAATAATTAATAAATAATTAATTATTAATGTGCCTAAGTTTAGCTTAAGTAACTAAAGTGATAATTAACATAATTAATTATAATATGATTAAATTAATTAAGTAAAACAACTTATTACTCTAACAACAAATATCTACTTCCTTAATTAAAATTTGGTGATAACCTAATCTAAGACCTAACTTTGTAAAATACATAGCTCCATTCAATTCATCTAGAAAATCATCAATGACTAGAATAGGAAACTTATCTTTGATGGTGTACATGTTGAGCACTCTATAGTTTGGGCACATGTACCAAGTTTCATCCTTCTTCCACACCATCACCACTGGAGAGGAGTAAGCACTTTGGCTATGCCTAATATTCATGCCTCTAACGTATCCTTAATAATATTTTTATCTCACTTTTTTGTATATGTGGGTACCTATAAGGCCCAATGTTGGGTGGTTGGCTCCTTGGAACTAGTTGGATGACATGATCATGATCCCTCTTAGGAGGAAGTCCTTTAGGTATATCTCCAAAGACCACTAAGTGATGATCAATTATTGCTTGTAAATCTAGATGGGTGGGAAAATTAGATTGAGAGAATTCTAATTAACATAATTGGGCCACAAATCCATCAACTCCTTTATTAAGTAACTTTTACATTTGATGAGAGCTTACCATTTTTGGGGACTTTTCCTTCAACCTTCTTAGCTCTATTGTTTTTCCTTTTGATTGAAATCTCATGAATAATTGTTCATCAATTGTTCCCAAAATAGTAAGTCATTGTACTCCCAAAACAATATCTTTTGCACCCATGGATATAGCATGCATTGGGCTATCGAGATGATAATCTCCCATGGATAATTTAATGCTATGGCACTTTCCAAAACAACTAATAGTACCACCATCTGCAATCAAGACCTGAAACTCTGGAGCTGGATATATTAAAAAATTTAGATGAGTAGCCAACTTTGTGTTGATGAAATTATGAGTAGTACCCAAGTTGATCATCACGATTACTTTTTGCTTCTTTAATAAACCCACTACCTTGAGATTTTATGGGGTGCTAAAATTGGAGATTGCATGACAAGAAATGATTGGTTTGGGATCATGTGATTCATCATCTAACTCCCCACCCTCTAATATTGGTTTCTCCTCTTCTTCCTCACTTAGACCTTGAATATAGAATTAAAAAATTCACTACATTTATGGCCTCGACTATATTTGTTGTCACAATTGAAACATAACCCTTTTGCTCTCTTCTCCTCAATTTGTTGTGGATTCAACCTAGTAGGTTGTGGTAATGAATGTTTAGGAGATCTCCTTTCACTAGCATTTGCATTCCCTTGTTTCCTATTAGCTAAAAAATTCTCCTCAACTTGTCTTGGCATTACTATTGTTTTAAGGAGTGTGGTTGGAACAACCATACTTCATATTTTATGTGATCCTTTAAACTGTCTAAAAATAGTTCCTTCAAATTTTCTTCTGTCACATTCTCTACTCTTAGAGAAAGGGTTTGAAATTACTAAATATAATCCTTGACCATGCCTGTTTGCTTTTATTTAGTGAGTTGGAAAAGTAGCTATCCATAAAGTTATCTCCATAATGGGTAGAAAGTTCCTCTTGAAAAATTGATCATGTGACCACACAACCCTTCTTTCTCTTCTCATCACATAACCAATAATATCAAATAAATTGATCTTGTTCCAGGTACAATGATGCCATAGCTACCTTTTGTTGACTAGGAACATGAAGAAGATAAAATAATAGTTCCATTTGGCATAGCCAATTGGTTGGATCCTTCCCATCAAACTTTTTCATATCCAACTTGGGTATGAATTTCCTTGGCATAGGATTATTAAAGGAATGATCCTTATTAAAATCAACGTCAGGCCCAAGGAATTTGTTTCCAAAAAAAAGTATTATCTTCTACTTTACCAGGTGAATCTTCGCCCTTACACTTTATCCCTTGAATAATCATGTCCAACTTCTTAGAAGATTCATTTATGTCAATCCTAATTGATGAAATTTCACCCTTGACCTTTCTGATATCATCATTAGATTTAATATTCTCAATTTCTACCTCATCCTTATCTAAAGATTTCTCTGATGTGGTAGCATTCTTTTTGCCTCTTGTTTTAGGCCCTATCATGATGGAAGAAAATAATTTTGCAATAAATCACACAAATAAATTCAAAATAATTTGAGCTTTTCTATAATTTACCATGGGCCAAGTCATACTCTCTCAGAAAAACATCCCCAAAATTTGGTGTTTTGCAGCCTTGAGAGCAAAATTGTTGGAAACGCTAATTTTGTAATAAATCACTTAGTTTTGCTTGAAATTCTCTACAATTTGGACTATAGGCTCCTCTATCATTTCTTCAAAAACCCACCAAAATTTAAGAACCACTTCAGCAGGAAATGGGAGCTATGCATTTTCCAAATAAATTGGGCAAAAACCCTAATTCTACAATAAATCACTCAATTCAACTCCAATTGCATACTTCGATCTTTCTTATTTGATTTTTCGATAAGTGTTTAAAATGGTCCATGGAATGCATAATTAGGAAATTAGGCGCATAATTAGGTTCAAGCACATAGGAGGGAGCAAAACCTAGTGTGAAATTGTCAAGGGTGACAATTTACGATGCTACAAATGGTAACCTTTCTAGAGAAAATTTGAACTATTCAACTCCCTTATCTCCCTCCTAGTCCTCCTTTTTTAATCTATTTTTTCAATATATCATTTAATCTTTCAATTTCTTAGCATGCTATCACTCTTACTAGCATTTTCTACAACTTCGTAGAAAACATTGTATTTTAATGTGAGCACTGTACAGCTTTCTACTACACTCATTATTCCAACAACATTTTAGTCTCTCTTGCATTCACCAATCTTGTGAGGTGATTTTGTATTGTTTATTTTTCTCTAGCTTCTCATATGTTTCTTATTGTCATTGTCAAATCCTTTTGTAGTTCCCTTGGCACCTTGGTATCTCATTCATAGTGAATCACTTTCATTTTATTCTCTCATTTTTAATATTGTTTCTCTTTCAATTCCTAGACACACTTAGGATAGAAGCACACACTTTATTTGTTTGCATAAAATCTAGTTACCCATGGAGGTTGAAAAACCATGGCGGGTGTTTGACCATTTGTGGCAAGCTCCTTAGCAGCACCAAAACTTTCTCCATTCTTAGTTTGTAGGTCTCTATTGGGATGTTTTGGAAAAAATGTGGGTTTGCACTTCTTTTTCCTCTCTTGTTCATCATTTTTATTTATTAAAGTTAATATAATTTCATTTCTATATCATCCAATTTCCCCTAGTTTGTTGTTTTGGTTGTCCTTGTTTCCTATTGTGCAAATAAATTTGAAATATGGTAAACACTTTGGATTTTGCAACATTTTAGATTACAAAGAGAGACTGAGATAATAATGCATGATAAGGACTATAGTGCATTGCATGAATGTTTATGCATTATGATAGTTTCTTGAGTAGTAAGCTCCATCTTCTAGTTCCAAGTTCTTTATTCCTCTTATTTTCATTTATGTACCCAATTTGTCATTTATATACTTCTATTTTCTATAATCTGCAAAACAAAACAAAAATATTGTACATCTTTCAATATCTTTCATCATTTCAATTAATGTAATTAAAAATTAAAGTAGCTTAAATTTTATATGGTAGGTGCCTAAAGTGCACCTGAGTCCTAAGCTAGTCTAGGCACATATGAACTACTAGAATGGTAAGGATGGCTCATTCTAGGAAACAACATATGCCATGTGGTTAGCATTGACAATATCAAGGGAATACACTAGCTAGCTCATATCTTGGAGGTCTTCCACTACAACTATAAGAATTTTTAGAATACATGGGATACCTAAGAGCACAAACTAAAATTCTTGAATAATGGACTTAGGCTTGACAAAAACAATACTATCCTCCCAAACATTCCCCTAGGAATTAATCAATCTAAAAGCAATGTCCAAGATGCATGCTCAATGTTGGCCTTCATTTTTGCTTGGATGACAAGTTGGCCCACAATTTCCAACTAGGAGCCCACCATAAGATGAAGATAGTGGCCCAAGAGCATGTCTTCTACTTTGACTTGCAGAGACTATCGTTGAAACCCTTCACCATCAACTCAACCAATTCAATGCACAATAGGTGTTTAGGCATTCTTCCTTTGCTTTGCATGTTTTCATGTATCAAAACACCCAATTCCTTCATGCTTTTCTTCTCATGGAGAGCATGGATGAATCCTTCACCCCCCTTAGAATTGTTCTATTTTTTGCAAGGACCCTAGTGCTTTGTGAACTTCGGATTATTACAAGTTCATAGAGAGATTTATAGTACCTATTCTTGTGGATTTCAATTATGATAGGCTCACTTGGCTCAACCCTCAGCAAAAGGGATTGTTAATTAACAACAAAATCCTAGAAAATTGGTATTTTGGGGTACATTACATGATGATCCAACTCCATGGTTTCAAAGAGGAAGCCTTTTAGCTTCCAAAATATGTTTCCAATTGATTGTTGGTTGTTGAGTATGCTCAACAAAACTGATGCAATCGACTCAAAGTAAAGGCCAACAGCAAAACAACAAAAAAAAAGCAACATATAATATTCTCCTCTTTTGGAGGGATCACAATGAATAGAAGAGTTACCAAGTAACTGTTAATGTTAAAAATAATTGACACTGGACTTGAGCTAATCGAAGATTTTTTAGATATATGATTTGGATGGTTTCATGGCCAACCAAAGCAAAGGCCTAAAGTCGAAAGAGAAGATCATCCACTAGAGCAAGTCAGCTATTGAAGCCAAGAGGCATCTCGTGGAGGACATTTCAAGTATGTTTATGGAGATATATGAGATCCCTGCAAAAAACTCTCCTACCTTGAGAAAGATGTTACACAGTGTTTTGCGCCTATGACCCAAGTCAAGTCATGAAATAGGCCTTTGCAAGACACTTAAATCCCAAGACTGGAACGATAAAAAAATCATTTCCTACTAAAATTATAGGCAAGAGATAATCTAGCTTGAATGCACCTTTGGGAGGTTGTCACTAATGAAAAATGGGACAATCTCTAGGATGAGAAACATGATACCCTAACCTTTGACTATGATGTGAGCAACATCAAACCTATGGGTACCTCCAAAATACAATGAGAGAAAGAAGATACCACATCCATTGAGTCTAGTAGTGGCCTACTTGAATAAGTCTTCCTAGCTCAAGCAACCTCTAGTTGAGCACCATGGCACTAACTTCTTCATGCTTTCTAAGGCCAATCTTTGCAAGACCCTAGCCACTCAATTCAATAGCCTTCAACATTTGAGAGCCTTGTGTAGCAACTATAACAAGGACCTAGCCACACAAAAAACTCTCCAAAAAGAAATGGAGAGATTTCAAAAGAAAATCAAGTAGCCTCACCGACTTGAAATTCAACCAACAAGAGACCCTCTACAATAATAGCAAAAGTTGAGAAACTCATTTCAAATATGCATGCACTCCCAAGCCAAGGCTTAGGACGATTGATTTCCATAGAAGAGAGGAGGAAACTTATGGTACCATGTCCCCATTTCTAAAGAGTTAGATGGGAAGACATCAACACCAAGACAACAAGGTGTCCAAAAGCAACTACATCTATCCACCACTATGGTGCAAGTGTCTTTGTCCCTCCTTGCCCTTCTAATTTTGTTGCTATGTTATCTACTACCACACTTCCCACCTTGTCAATTGCATCAATAACAAGTACCCCTACCATATCATTAATAACCACCTAGGTCATTTCTCTACCTCCCACATTTTTGCTTACTTCCCCAATCACTCATTTCACCTTGTCACCATCTCCAACTCAAACAATGCTTAGTCTAAGGATCCCAACCACTATACTATTTATGCAAATTTCATTCTAGTAGTCAACCACAATCAGCTTGCAAACATTTGGGATAACTCCACCTCATCCTACGAGATGATTATTTGCTCCTCTTGCTTCCCTGCAATTCCTTGTCCCAATCTCATAACAAGCTTTGATCTTCGCACCCAATCTCCCACCCCTCCCACCTTCCATAATGATGATCCACACCCCTCTACTTGTTGAAGCAATATTGACCCCAACACAACAAATGGTTACCTTCCTATATGTAGTGTCTCTTGATACTACATCTGCAAGAGGTTTTATTTGGTCTCTATTCAAATTGCACTAACAAATGATGATAGCAAGACATGCTTATGAAGCTAAGATGGACACCCTAAGGCAAAAGGAAGATAGAACCCATGTAGAGAAGCACATGCTCTCCCTATAGGATCCCACACAATAGTCCTTGATGATTGCCCATATGACCCCAACTATGGACAAGCTACAAGGCTTGAGACCCTTAAATATTATTATGTGTGTTGGCTTGACCAAAAGATAAGGTGAAGCTCATGAAGAAACACAAAAGGCAATCACCATCCAATTTCTCAAGGTTGGTTGCAAATTGGATATGAGAGAAGTTGAGCTTGTCAATACAAAGAGCACTCTCAAACAACACCAAGCCCAAGTAAAGGCACAAGATTAGCAATTAAAAAGTCTTAAGAAAAGATCTTCAAGCTCGAGTGCCAATCAACCAATTTGAAGCAGAAAGAAATCTAAAAGCCTGCAATCGAGTTGGACAAGCTAAATCTCACCTCGAAGGGCTACTAACAAAAAATTGAAAAAATCAAGAAGACAAAGCGAAGAAGGGTTGTCAAGTCAACAGAGCTGCATAGGAAGGTAACTAAGTTGTTCAACTATGAGAAAGGCATTGAAAGAAGCAATCACTTCTAAGGAGCAACCAATCGAGCAATTGCAAGGCAGGGTGCAATATGGCAAACAATCAACGAGCTTCACACCCTTAATTTAGGAGTTACACACCTCATATTAGACAAGTGCCTCATAGATAGCCGTAGAGCTCAAATTCTCATTGAAATTCACAAACTTCACACAAACTCTTAGTGTGGAAGTTAAATACGAGGTCAAAAGAATCCTGGAGTTGCTCTCCCCCAAAGTTGCTCAAGCTTGGGGCTTTGTGCATAAACACTACAACTTATCTAACGAGTTGGTTGTTGCCAAGATCAACAATACAACTACAACTAAGAAAGTGAATGCGATCCTTGGCAAGGATAAAGCTGCTCATAAGTGCAAGGTGCAATTGTCTATGTTCGAGAAGAATATGCAGAAAATGTGTGTGCATATTATTTCTCTAGTACAGCAAAGGCTTCTGTTCCCATTTCATAATAATGGCAGGTCGATACAAGAAGGATTTAAAGCATTGCTTGGTCAAAAGCAAGCAAACCAAACATCATATTAGAGTTGGCCCAAACACCAAGCATTACAAAGGTAGAGGTAGTTTTCTGCTCATTAGCATAGCTTAAGGTTCAGGTCAAGGCTACGATTGAGGACCTAAGCACCATCTCCTACAAGGATACTATTCAACTAGATAAGGCCTTTGAGGCCTTCATGAGAAAGGAAATCCCTACCAAGTTTTAGTAGAGTCCACTCCAACCCACACTCGAGAAGTTGTAAGTTTTAATTTTGAATTTTTGTTTTTGTTTTTTTGCTCCATACTCAGGATTTTGGCATCTAAAGTCTCCTTTGCAAGCAAGAACCCTACAAGTGGTGCTTGGTTCAGCCAGTCAATTTCTCCTTTGTAGGCAGATTTTGTTCTACGCGAAGTGTTTGCTTGTCACCACTTTAATCGGGTTTGCATGTTTTCTTTCTAATTATTTCTATATGGTGAGATCAGTTGTTCTTACAAGATCTTATTGATCGTTGGTGGCCAGCGCTTCCCTTTCACGAGTTTTAGTTATTGATCCACAAATTTGTTGGATTTCAAAAAGTTATTTGTTAAAATAATGAAGCCACAGAATGTAAAACTTTGGAACCGTAAGATCTTCTCCAAGATCAATGGTTCAAGCATCATTTTGAGGTTGTCAATCCAACTTAAAATTGGTGCACCATTGGCTAGAGCATCCACATCATCAAGGCAGGCCCTATTGTCCGCACGAATAGAAGTCAAAATAATGTGATGTCAAGTCAACCACCTAGCAGAATTTCACTTTTTCAAGCAGTTGTCAAGCTGAAATTTATTCCTGATGTGCCATTGGTCAGAGTGTCCAAGTTGGCATCATGGTGTCTCCTTTTTTGTCTTTTGTAGGGTCCATAGGCCAATGGAAAGATAAAGAATAGCGTACCTATGAACCATGTGGCAGCCTTGCACATCTCGAAAAGGTCAACAAATTAAAAAAGTAATATTGTTGCGCCATTGGCTAGCAACAAACACACTGTTAGTGGCAGGCCCCCCAACTCCACGGCTTCATATAATAAAAGTACACAGCAAAAGTGACTCTCAGATTGAATAAATAGCTGGATCTTCGATCATAGAATGAATACTTGAATCTATCTTGCAATCGACTATCAAATTTAAGCCCTAATGGGCTTATTACAATCACCAAATTTGCAAATTAAGACATAAAAGAACAACTTCAGTAGAAAATGTAAACTAAAATATACCAGATGTCTATATTCATCAGACAATTTGTACGAGCCTTCTCAGATTTTCTTAGCAAAATTGAATTGACTTGCAGTTAAAAATTAAACTCTATTAAATAAATGAAATCCATATTAAAAGAAATTTGACCAGCAGCTCACCTAGCATTGGGGACTTACAAAATATACCCATTCTATAAATCATTGTCAAAAGAACATCAATTCCCAGGCTGGATAGGTACACTGCCCTTGAAAGCCAGGCAGAGGCAAAACTTGATTGGCAAGCTTGCACTGGCCTTTAGCTTTCTTCTTACCATATCTTATTGCCTAAACAATTCCAATAACCAAGTTAAATTATGGACTAACTTGCAACTGTTCTACTTCGTCTGCTCCAAAACATCATCTATTTCTCCCCCGATGCCTTGGTTGAATTAGTATTAATAAAAGCAATTCACACAAATACATTATTTAGATCCTTGTACATAGTAATAATTATCCCTCAAGAGTTCAAAATTCACGGTCTAGTGGTTTAAAGGGCACCCCCCAACACAATGACCCAGGTTCCATGTTTTAGGTGAAAACAAATCAAGCGTTAAACTAAAGATATGCTACCAAAAAGGTGACAAAGTATTATATCTGACACATAATAAGTATGAAATCCGTGGTTCAAACAACTGGTGAGCTAAGATCTATGAATGATGAGGAATTTGAACTCAAAATCATATCCAAGCATGACGCTCCGCTAGATGTCATTTCCAATTTTTAATTTCCTAACATGACCTTCCTATTATTGGCTTGCATTAGCTCATAAATCCCATCTATATAATGTCTCCTAAATCCCATCTATATAATATGGAGGTAATTCACAAAAACCTTCAAAATACACTAGCTTACCATCCAGCAACATATACTCTTGCCTTACATCACACATGACGTTAAAATATAAGATAATCCAGCATCTGCCTCTAAAAAATTAAGATCAAATTGGAGGGGTGATAGGTGGGAAATAAACGAATTAAACATGCAGTAACAAGAACATGTAGAAAGAAATTGAACATGCAGCATCCTGCACATTTTAAAGCACTGTGCAGACAACAACCAAGTGGCCTAGAAAGGAGAAAGAGAAACAACAACATATTACATTTTTCAAATGAAAAAAAATGGAACACGTTCATTATTGTTCCAGGCAAAATAGCATTGGTGTAAAGTTTCTTTTTGCTACTCACTAAAAACAAAAAGTGCACACGTAATTTAATCGTATACCCAGACAAAAATATCCTGTTCTGTACATACAAAAAGCTACAGATGTTTCATAATGTTTGTACCACAATTTGTCATCCGATATTTTACATTTTTGCAGTTAAAAGGGATAAATAAATTTTCTGCCAACTACTGTATGCCCTTCAATTTCAAGCATTGCAGACCTTACCACTAAAGTCATCACCAGTAGACAGCTTAATTTTTATTTTCACTTGAACATGTTCTACTTAGGGATTAAGCCGTACACAATATTGAAGTAGCAAAAGTTAGCTGCATGGGATTCAAAATACGTATATAACGGAAATCGATTTGAATTATGAGTTAACAACACACCCCTTATCACATACAAACAAAAATTTCAATTGTGTTTGATTTTAAGGGTGCATTTGCATAAATATAAAAGATTTATTTCAGAGGCTGAGATTAAAGCCAAGTTAAATTAGCTTTTAATAGCTTTTCAAATTATATTTCAACATCTATTGCAAAAGACAACATGCTCAGATCAATTTAAGTTATCTACAAGGAAGAAGTTACGCATGATCCTTCCAAACAATGCTACATCTACATATCATTCTTTTTCAAATAAGTAAACATTTGCAAGGTCTACTCTCTGCAAATGACAATGAAAAGCTTTCATACAATTTCTGTAGGTCTCATCCATAGAATGGCTCCAAATACCAGAGATAGAAATGAAGTTCTAGACCATCACTACAAAGAAAACTAGCTACTTTAAAGGTTTCAATCCCAATGCTGCACGTAAGCGATTTGCTTCAGCAATTTCTGGATCAGGATGATCTGTTCCGTCAGCTGCAGGCTCTTTCTTTTCTTTCTTTTCTTTCTTCCTCTTTGGTTCATCTCGGCCGTTGCGATACTCTCCTTCCAATGCATCTTTATCAGTACGCCTGTGATTTTGAGGACTAGGGCTATGATGTCGTTTTTTATAGTCAGCTATATCATGATCCCGGTCTCTGCGGTCCCTGCTTCTGCTACGACTACGTGATCGACTATGCCGCCTTTCTCTATCCCAATAATGTCTATCTCTTTCCTTTTCGCGTTCTCTTCTGTGATAATCCCTATCTCTGTCCCTGAGGGAATCCCTGTCATCCCTCCCACGATCACGATCACGATCCCGATCCCGATAGTACTCTCGATCCCTATCTCTGTCCCTATCTCTTTCTCTTCCTCTGCCTCGATCATAATCATAATCCCTATCATGATTGCGATCTCTGCATAAATGTTGGAACACAAGTTGACTCACATTAATAATATACTTAATGTGAAAAAAAGTTATATGTAAATTCCTAGCAAGTGCAATTAGGGAAAATCCTTGTGATCACAAACATCAAGCAAAAACCAACACCAACCACAGCATGGATCCTTGATAAACAGGCTAGTGTGCAGATGTGTATAATGTGAGTATATTTAAGCGGCTTGAAACTTCACTAACATCAATTATTTATGTCACACAGAACCATCAAAAAACTATTAAAGCATGGAATACTGGTAAAGAAATAAGTAGATATAGAGACAGATGTAGCATCTCACAAGGAAATTAGCATTCTTGAGAGTTTATCCTTGATGTGAATATTCAGAGTTGCTTTTAAGGCCCATTACAAGGAATTGATCATTCTCCCTCCAGGATGTTCCAAAATCTGTTGGAAATGTTGTCATTGATGTCAAGAAGGTATTCATTATTGTTATCATTGATAAATAGACGAGACTATTGAAAATGTTGTCATTGATGTCAAAAAAGAGTTTCGTTGTCTAAGCATAGTATCATTGATGTATGGACAAGATTGTTGAAAATATTGTCATTGATGTCAAAGGTGGACAAGGTCATCATTGATGCCCAAGTATTTAATGTGGAGATCAATGGAATATGTTGTCAAGGTGCATGAACAAGATTGTTGAAGTCAAAGAGTTTGTCAAGATTGTTGAAATTGATTGTCATTGATATGAAAGGAGTATGAGAAATAGTTGCCATCATTATCATGGATGTCAAATGAGATCCATGTCAAGAAAATCGTAAAAGGCCATAGGCCATTAATCGATGGACAGGTTGGTAACATACAAGACCAAGCAAAATCAGATTACAAGTATAAATAGATGAAGTTGATGATATAAGAGTAATATGCATGATCATTGGAGTAGTGATAAAGATGAGTGAGCACCAAAGATGATGTGATGTTTTATCATTGGGAAGGAAGACAGCTTCATCTTACGCACTCTAATTATGGCAGACCTTATCTAAGGAATGGCAGCGTTGAAATTGGAATAAATTCATGGTGGCTGATCCTCACAAAGCTGGCCGACTCATATTCTGGCTGATCCCTATGTTTGGTGCCAAAACAAAGAGGCGGGAATTATATCTATAAGCAGCAATTAAATAAGGTTGATAATGAGCAGTAATGATCACTTAAATGACAACAATTAATGTTAAGGAGCAGCAATATATCATAAGCAGTGATACTATTATTTAAGAAGGCAACTAATATAAACAGCAGCATGATTAGTATAAAGACAAAAGCAAATAAGACAAAACTAGAAAAAGACAAAAGTCATATAAAATTGTCTTATCTACAATTAAGATATATAAAAGACAGCGATCCCATGAACAAAATACAGCGCTTATTTAAGAGAAGGCAGCACTTTAATTAATACAAGAGGCAGCGCTAATAGGCTGACTTCATTAGTGAAGGGTTGCTGTTTAAAAAACATATAGGACAAATAATGAATAAAACAAAAAAAAATCCCCCATATAAGACAAAATTTGTCTTATCTAATATGCAAGTAAAAGGCAGTGATTCATTATAGACCAGATTTGTGAAGGGGATTTCATGCGAGGTTAAAAAAATATTTTTGAGCAGAGTTATGAAGCATATTGGAGAGTGTTTTATGAGAGGTATGCATGTGGAAAGCATATGTAATCATACAAATACAATTAAGTTAAGAGAAAGAGGGGGGAATCATGGAGTGAAAGAATAAAGATTGCAATGTCCATCATCCATTGAAGAAGAAACTTAGAGGGTGGTACTTTGCTTTGGAAGTTGGTGCTTCCTAAAGGAGATATTGGTGCCTACGAATTCAGTTGTGGGAGTTGGTGCTTCCAGTGGGTTGGTGCTCACCAATTGAATGAGGGGTTGGTGCCTCTAGTGGGTTGGTGCTCACAAATTGAATGAGGGGTTGGTGCCTCTAGTAGGTTGGTGCCTACAAAACTTGTAAAAAGAAGAATTCATATAAAAGCATTATTGTGCTGTTGTTTTCTCCCATAAGGGTTTCCACGTAAATTTTGGCGTTCTTGTGTTCTTAATCGTCAAAATCTTGCATTGTTATTATTGTTATGATTGATTAAGTTTAAATTGGTGAAAGTTTGTATTATACTAATTCACCCCACTTCCCCCTCCTCCCCCCGCCCTCCTCTCTCAATATAATCTTGTGCTCATCAAAATCTATGAGCTTAGTATCTAGACTATCCCATACAGGATTGGAAAAAGGCACTTTTTTTGCACTATTTATCAAAACTATGATTTCCACACTATTAGTGTCATCAAGGTCAGTTCTATGATTTCCAACTGCAAAAGGGACGAAAGGCTTAGAAGACATTTGAAACAATGAAAAGTCGAATCAAATCATCACCTGTATAAAGCAAATAAAGAAATTAAACAGTATGGACCAGTTTAGCATGTATGCAAACCCCTACACATCCATCATAATCATTTTTCATATTTCCTTGTGTTGCAGGCAATATGTTCTAGCAATGGAACTAGAAATCATGACTGTTGTGTATGCTAAGTAGACTGGATTGACTCTTAAACACATTTATTAAAACTTAAACTTATTGAATTTTTTGCATTTTTCATTTTATTCAATGGCCATGGCATTCTACAACCGGTCAGAAATTGAACACTATATCTGCCTAAACAAAAATAAAATAAATACCACTAAAGAAGCAGCAGTATTTCATTTTCACTATTTCTTTCAAAATTCCACAATAGATAAATGGAGCTAAAGACTTTGTGTGACTCATCATACTTTTGACTGCACACACTTCAGTGCAGAGAAACCTTACAGCGTCATCCTATAACTTATGTATGAAGCCACTAGGTCCTATATAGTAAAAGTCCACCCTTTAGATAAACACATGTTAACCGAGCTTAATGTGCCCAGTCTTAAACATGCTGACCCTGAACACCAAGTATTCAAAGCTTCCTTTCCAATAAGATTATGGATAAAGCACTAGTCCAAATCACAGTCATTTCAAAAGTGCACCAATATTAGTTTTTAGCAAGCTTTTATTATTGTCTAGTGGACATCTTGTGTCGTGTATAAACAGCTATGGAGAGAGTCACAGATGATTTGGATTAGATTGGAAGAGTATCCAAAATTTACATGAACATGGTACAGAAATTTTTAGAATCAAGCTAATAAGATCATGTAAAAAAACCCAGTCCAAAACATTGTCACTATATAAGTGCACACCAATATTAGTTTTTACTAGTGATGGAAAACTCAGCGAGTTTCTGAGTACTCACCAAGTAAATCCAAGGGCGAGTTTTTGGACCATTTTACCGCCATTTTTCATTGTGCAATTGCTGAAAAGTGGAGGCACAGAAAGCGGCAAGTCCATGCTAAGTACTCAGCTGCACAGGTTAAGAAGGGGTTAGGTCAAAACAGACCAAAATAACCCAAACACATTTATTTTTTTGCTCTGCAAGTAAAAAGGCCCCTCCAACCCCCCTACCAATTGGTTTCCAGCACATTTGCATTGAGGAGAGAAGATTCAAAGGGATTTTTTTACGATTTTGGAAGGCAAATTTGAAGCATGGGTAAGTTTTTTGTTTTTTGTTTTTTTTTTAACATTTTATTTCTTTTTGGTTGCAAATTCCAGCTTCTAGGTTAAAAAAATCATCATATGCTAAAACTAGGTTGTATTTTTGCATTTATATCGCAAAAAAATGGATTCATCAGCATTTTTTCATGATTTTAATTTTTTCTGAGTTTTTTTGCTATTTTCAGTGTTTTTGCATACAAAACTTTTTTTTTTTATTTAAACCCTTTTTTTGGAAAAAAATTGTTTAGAATCTTTAAATTATATTAAATTTTTATTGATTTATAAATTAATTTATATTATACGCTGAGTTTTAGTGATTTATGTAAAATTTAGGCCTTTTTTGTATTAAAAAATTAATATTGTGTGCTTTCACTTTGTATGTGTAGATTGAATACATCATATAATGGCAAATAGAAAAAAATTTGGATCGTGTTCAGCCTCAGGCTCCATCCCATTGGTGCCACCGTCCATTACAAGCACTTGTCCTGCTGGAGCTAGAGACCCTACCTAAAATGCATATCAAATACCAGTACCTAGGTCAGTTATTTGCATTAGATGCAAGAATTTATATCATGGAGGTGTAAATCACCTCAAATACCATCTTGCGGCATTAGCCATCGTGATGCCAAGCCTTGTGCACACACCACTAAAGAGATAAAAAGAGAGATGACTGCCTTGCTTGCAGCTGTAGAAGAGAAAAAATTGCAAAAGGAGAGTACAAGGGCAGCCATAACAACATCTGTACCTGGTGGTCACAATGCTCAAGTCCAACCAGAATCAAATGAGGATACATGTCAAGGCATAGTGGGCTCTTTTCCTGGTCCACACATCCAAAGCACATCCACCACCACCACCACTTCAGTGCCAGCAGTAGCACCTACATCTTCACGCACACTAAAGTATTTTTGTACCCAAAAACGCACCTAGAGCACACCCTTCATCAGAAGCTACATGGTGGAACAGGGAGGTGCATGAACATGCAGATATTGCATGTGTAGATTTTTGGTACTTCAACAACATTCCTTTCAATGTGGCGAGTAGTCCTTATTGGTTAGTAAATTTTTATTTTTTTATGCTAATTTGTACTTATAGTAATTTATGTTGAATTTTAGGATAGATTTATGTTGAATTTATGTCTTTTTTGTGTTTAAAAATACAAATTGTGTGCTTGTAGGTTGCTCACCAATGCAACTGAAATGGAAAGGCTAATAGTGGAAGAACAAAAGAAGGAATAGAAAAAATATGGCTGCACCATTCTTTCAAATGTGTGGACGGATGGGGAAAACAAATTTTTTGATAGCTTCAAATGGTGAGGTTGTTTTCTTGAATTCAGTGGGTGCCTCAAACAAAGTAAAAAATGTTGAAACATTGTGTCTAATATTGGAGGAAATTGTCATGGAGGTGGGCATAGAAAATGTGGTGCAAATCATAACTGATAATGCAGCAACATATGTGGTGTCTAGGAGATTGCTCCAAGACAAACATAACACACTTCTTTGGACACCTTGTGCAACACATTTCCTTGACCTTCTTTTGGAGGACATAGGCAAACTTGATTGGGTGACACCAGTTGTAGATGATGCAAGGAGCATCACAAAATTTATCTACAATCACCCTTGGGTTCTTCATTTGATGAGAGATCACACACAAGGGAAAGAGTTGGTAAGATCGGGTGTCACAAGGTTTGCAACTTTTTTTGTAAAAGGTATTTTGTCTTATGAGTGATTAAATGAATATTGAGATAAATTGAAGCAACTTCTACATTGTGTATTTTATTTAGTATTTTGAAATCTTAGAGCTCAACTTGTCTTTGACTAAATTTTGGATTTAATCTAAAACAAATAGACCCCTTAACTAAAACAACAAATCATCAATCACTTAGCTATATTTCTTGCTTAGAACTAGTTTTTGAAGCCTTGGGGAGATTCTTATCTCCTTTCAAGAGAAAGGTTACTATTTGTGTCCCTTGTAGTTGGTTTATGCAAAAATTATATTAGGCCTAATCAATTGGTGTAACTGGATCACTAACCTTTTCTTCTTTATTTTCCACATTAACCTTCTAAGTACATCTGATACTCTCCTTTTCTTGTTTTGTGCTCAACCCATCATACTTGGCTATTATGATGGGTGACACAATTTGGTTCAGATGTCTTTTCAGCACCCCAGGTTAAGGTGAGAGACCTCATTATCAAAGCATTGGAAAGTTACAGGACTAGAAGGGGGCTAGACTATTTTCTTTGGAGCTATCTATCCAAGGAAGAACCACTTAGACACCAAGTATAAAATTTGTTATCTTTATTTGACATGCATCTAACTCTTGAATATTATATTTTCTAAAGTCTTGGTGGAAATATTTGTAATGTCCCCTTATGGGATTGCCCTAAATCTTGCCCTAAAATCACAAGTTCAATGTAATTAGGGTTATAACTTACCAATTAAATGCTTTAAGAAAGATAAGTCTTGGTTTAGATCTTGCAATCATGTTAGATAATATTGGAATATAATTCATATAATCAAATATATATAATAAATGTCTTATCTATTTGAACCATGTAAATACATAACTATTTCAAATATATTTAAACTACACCATATCCTTAATGCATGATGGGAATTTAATCATAATAGGAATTGGGTGGGAACCATGATAAGTCCGCCCAAAGCTATCCCAGCTAAGCCCAAGAGTGAATATACTATCCCTCTTGACCCAAAGTCGCAGACCCCCAACCATCCACATGGGGTGGTCTACTTAGTGGGTAAACTTGTATCTGCATTCCCTATCCATGTTGCCTTATCCATCCTTCTTATGATTGAGACTCCTTGAATCCTTCTTAACAACAAATCCATGTAGATGTTGGAGAAAATCTACAATAGGAGGCTCGTAGATTCCTCTTTCTAAGCCCAAGGGTGGTCACTCACCCCCTTGGCCCCAAGTGGCAGACCCCCGGCCATCCACATGGAGTGGCGTACTTAGAAAGTGATCTAGTATCTGCTCACCCTACTCATACTTCCCTCACTTCTCCTCATGATTGCTTGGTGAGAATTACAAACACTAAATATATCCAAATTTATACAATAATAAATATATCATTATACATAATAATCATGATAGGGCATGAAATGATAATAGATATTCGATATTTGTTATTTACAAAGGAGAGGCACACTCCTTAAATAAAGAATTACAAGACGATGTTTCTAAAAAGAAACAATCGTTAACCAAAGCAAACTAAAGTAGAAATAAAAGGATACTAAAAGCTATCTGAAGTAAACTACTAACTAATTAAAAGCTAAGATGACCATTAAACATTACAATAATACTTTAATACCCTCCCTTAATGGTCATTCTACTAACTACACCAAGTTTATCCTGAAATTTTACAAATTTATCCGAATTAAGAGACTTGGTGAGAATGTTCGTAGTCTAATCCTCAGTTGGAACATACTGCAACATCACAAATCCATCTTCAACAAGGTGTCGGATGAAATGACAATGAATCTCAACATGCTTGGTTCGCTCGTGGAAGACTATATTCTTAGCAAGCTTGAGCACCCCTTGATTGTCACAAAACAAGGGTGAGGGCCCTACTTGAGACATTTTCATGGCAATAAGCATCCCTTGAAGCCATACTGCCTCACAAGCTACCTTGACAGTTCCCCGATACTCTGCTTCTGTCAAGGAGAGAGCTACTACTTGTTGTTTCTTGCTTGTCCATGTGACTGCACCCATACCAAGACTAAAAACGTACCCAAAAGTGGACTTCCTATCATCAACTGAACCTGCCCAATCTAAATCTATAAAACCAACCAGCCTAGGATCTTTGCATCTATTGTATAGGATGTCAAAGTCAAGTGTCCCTTTCACATATCTCAACACTCGCTTCACTACAACCTAGTGTTCCACCTTAGGGGCAGTCATGAAACGAGAAATGTAGCTCACAACAAAACTGAGATCAAGCCTAGTTGTAGTAAGATAGATGAGACTGCCCACTAGTTGCCTGAACGTACTCATTCACCACTGGTGAGTCTAATTTGGCCAAAAATTTCAACCCCTTCTCCATAGGAGTGGATAAAGTTTTGCAATCTTCCATTCTGAATTTCTCTAGCAAACTCCTGGCATACTTCAATTGAGAAATGAAAATACTGCCACATGTATGCCAAACCTCTAC
The DNA here is from genome assembly GCA_007258455.2 of Sequoia sempervirens. NCBI lineage: Eukaryota > Viridiplantae > Streptophyta > Pinopsida > Cupressales > Cupressaceae > Sequoia > Sequoia sempervirens. The sequence continues at coordinate 2,854 of VDFB02323373.1, read as the reverse complement.
ACCAAGACAATAGTGTAGGAGACCCAAGTCTAACATCTCATATGCTTGACACAAATTTGACTTGATTTGTTCAATCAGATGTGACCCACTACCAATAATGATGATATCATCCACATAGATGACAAGGAGAATAATATCACCACGAGTGTTTTTAACATACAATTTTGCATCTGAGGGACTCCTTTGAAACTCCTATGCAACCAAGTACTTATCAATCTTCAGGTACCATGCCCTGGGTGCTTGCTTTAGGCCATAAAGAGCCTTCTGAAATTTGCATACTTTGTGCTTTTTTCCTGCAACCTTAAAACCAAGAGGCTACATCATGTAGACCTCTTCCTCCAAATCTCCATTGAGGAAGGCACTCTTCACGTCCATCTAATGGACCTTCCAACCAAACTGTGTTGCCATGGCTAGGATAAGTCGAATGGTGCTCATCTTTGTTGTGGGAGCAAAGGTTTCCTCATAGTCAATACCTTCTCTCTGCGAGAACCCCTTAGCCACCAACTGAGCCTTGTATTTATCTAGTGTTCCATCAGCCTTGTATTTCACCTTGTATACCCATTTGCAGCCAATGGGTTTCTTCCCTAGTGTAAGATTTGACAGAACCCATGTTTTGTTCTTCAAAAGACTATGATGCTCAAAATCCATAGCCTTTTCCTATTCAAGTTTACCCTTCGCCTCCAAATAGCTTTGGGGCTCATAAACACTCTGAATGTTGGCCATAAGAGCAAAGTTTACTATGTTCTTCTTGCTCTTTCCTCTTGACGATCTTCCCTCAACAAGCTCATCATCATGAACATCACCAATGAGCTTCGCCCACCACTTAGGATAAGGAGGAGATACATCTTCCAAATCAGAATGATCATCATCATGACTTGCTACCTAGAATAATACCATTTGGATGTTGATCCAAGTTATCCTAAGGGAAATTTGGTGGTGCTGATACAGAATCCTGCCTAGGAACTTCCTCAATGTCAGAATTATCAGAATCCCTCCCTTCAGATGGAGCTACTAGAAGCTTAGCCTCCAAATCCTTAGTCTTTAGAGGCTGATCCTCAGGATTCTTGATGGGAGAAGAGAGCAAAAAGAGCCCACCTTCATCAAACACAACATCCCAACTGAATGTCAAACGATTAGTCACATCAATCAATCGATAGGCCTTATGATTGTTATTGTATCTTATTAGCATCAAATTATGGCTCTTGGAATCCAGCTTGGTCCTATTAGCATCTAGAATCCAAACATATGCAGTCGAACCAAAGACCTTGAGATGAGTGATTCTTGGTTTTCTCCCAAACCATGCTTCCTCTAGAGTCATCTTGCTGACAACCTGTGGGAGACCGGTTAAGAAGCTAAACTGCAGTATACACTACCTCAGCCCAAAACTTCTTGGGAACATTTTTGTTCTCCAACATAGAACAAACCATTTCCGTGATGGTACAATTCTTCCGCTCAACAACACCATTTTGTTGATGGGTATAGGGTGTGGTAAGTTGACGCTTAGTACCATGTTTAGCACAAAAGTCGATGAACTGGTTGGAACAAAACTCACCCCCATTATCTAACCTAAGAGTTATAATTGAACGTCCAGACTCTTTTTCAACTAATGCCTTAAACTTCTGAAATTCATTAAATACTTGTGATTTTGCCTTGAGAACCATATTTTCCTACTAAAATCATCAACAAACAAGAGGAAATACCTAGCACCAATGACTAATGTAGTATTCATTAGTCCACAAACATCTACATGAACCAACTATAGAACTTTGGATGCTCTCCAAGACTTTCCATCTACGAATGGAGTACGATGTTGCTTCCTTGCTTGGAAAGCTCCGCAAACACCATGTGTCTGCTGCTAAATCTCAGGTAAGCCTTCTACCAAATTCTCTTGAGCGAGTTGAGAGAGGTAGGCAATGTTGAGATGCCCATACTGTTGATGCCAAAGAGTGTTGATAGATGAACTCCTTGCAACCAACACATGCTCCAGAGGATCTCTAGTATCAACCAATCGATACAAGCCATGATCCTCGAGCCCAACTGCCACAATTTTTTTGGACTCCTTATCAACAATTCGACACTTGTGTGAACTGAAAATGATGTCCAACTTTGGACTGTGTCGCATAATCACTCACTGAGAGCAAGTTAAACTCCATGCCCAACACATAGTATACATTGAGAAATATTAAATTTCTCCCACCAGATGTGATTTGGATGTTGCTCTTGTCGACAACTATATACTCTTTGCCATCACCAAAGATGACGGAATCGAAGCAAGCCATATACTCTATGAACCAATCTCTATTGTTTGTAAAATGCTAAGAGGCTCCAGAATCAATGTACCATGCAAATGATTTGACACAACCTGCTGGTCATTTGGCCATCAATGCATAAAAGATAGACTCCCGTTCAGAATGTATAGATACCATCCCTCCCATTTGCCAAAAGCACGAAAAACGCAATAATTAGCTAGTATGAATCCGACAATTTTATCCAAAAAATGGAGAAAAGATTTGCAAAATTTTAACAACTCTTTGGTCTAAAACCCTAGTTGCCAAAAACAAGCTCACAATTTGATCAAACTCAAATTCTCCAAAAAAACCCTAGGCCACAATTTTGAGCAGAACAGCACAAATTATATTCCAAAAAAAACTTGGGATTTCAATAGGTTGTAGAAAAACCCTAGTCACATGTTTCTTCAAGCATGAATCTTCAACAAAACCAAATGGAAATATCATGCCAAAAAAAATGTAGAATGCCCGAGAAAAAAAAAAACAGTTGCGACCGTAGAAACCGCGTCCACGAACATCCAAAAATCGTATCCAGAAATGAGATTAAAACACCCACGAAAAATGGG